>PVIY010045784.1:0-18844 GCA_004026745.1 Myrmecophaga tridactyla | reverse complement strand
TCAAGCAATAACATTTTTAAAATATATTTTTTACCATAATTTTTGCCTTTATCATCTTCCAGTGTTGAGGTCTCCAATATCTTGCCCATCCTGCTTTAAACCTCTAAATATGAAACTTGCTAATTTTGCTTTATGTATAAAAGTTTTTTTTTCTCAAATATAAAAATAATAACTAATAGGTTGGTAAGGGAAAAAAAGGTTAAGGTTTTACATTTTCATTTTGAATGTCATAAAAATGTTTGGAACTTTTCCTTGCTGATAGGATTTCATGTGGAACAATAGGGCAATGTTCTTGCTGACCAGCTAGAAAAACTGAGACAAAATAATAAGTTTTATATTTAAGACCATCAATGACGTGTGAATGATGTACTACTCAAATTTCAGAGCAAGCCGTTAGAAATGAAACAGTGGCAGGCGGAATTAGTTGTTGTTCATTGTTCCCTGGGAGCATTTGCCAATTTCTCCCATTGGCTGAGGACTGAGATTTGGCCAGTAAAGATTTCTTTACTTGTTGGGGAAAGAAAACCTTTTAGGATTTCTAAGATTTGAAGACAGCAATTAGAAATTGTGCAACCCTAGAGTGACAAAAATGAGAGATGAAGGGTCTCGAGTTCACAAATCGTAGTTTCAAAAATACTCGGTTGAATTCTGAAGTTATACAGGAAGATAAAGAGCCCAAAAGTTTCTAAGATAGACAAAATAGATTAAAAGATGGAATATTTCAGAAGCGAACTTAGCTTTTAAGTGTCGAGAAGTTCAAAATATCTAGAATGTTTAAAAAGAATCTAATGGGAATTCTATAATTAAAAGTATAATATGTAAAATTATAAATGCATTTAGTAAATTTATCAGCAAACTAAACACAGCAATTAAATTCATTAACTGGAAGAAAAGTTAATGGAAATATCTTAAGGCAAAGAAGAAAAGATGAATGGAAAAAGAACAGAATATGAAAGTCAAGTGACTTAATTTCTAACTATATTAATGACAAAAAAGTCATTAATATAGTTAGAAAATGATCCAAGATGGAAACATGAAAATGCTCAAGGTATTAAAAAAATAGTAGGAAGAGTTACTATTGGGGTAACTACCTATAAATATTAATAGAAAAACAAACAAAAATTGCATTTTGTTATAGTGTTAAAATGTATGTAAAGGCACAAATACTTGATAAACTAGCACCAAATACAGGACAGGTAAATGTTAAAGCTGACAGAAGAAAAATAAGAAAATCAGAATAGTCAAATATGTGTAAGAAATTCAACATTAAATAGACTATTAAAAATGTGTCCCCAGAGAATTATTAAATAGCTTCATTGGAGGATTTGTCCAAGTAAATCTTAAAATTATCCTTAAGAAATCTATTCTGAAAACAACAAGTATTAAGAAAATTTAAGGAAGTCATAAATAAATGGTGGACTATACCATAGTCATGGATTGAAAGAATCAATATAAGGATTTCATTTCTTCAAGCTTTGTGCTCTAGTCTCTTTTGAAGTCTTAGAAGTTTGGCATGCAAAAATTGACCAGCTCATTGCACAATTGATAGAGAAATAGAAATGTTCAAGAATAGCCAGGAGAATAAATAAAGTGTGTGGCTTACACAACCAGAAATTAAGTCCAATTGTTAAATTGCAGTAATAAGGATGATGTGTTTTGGGGAAATGATAGGTAAATTCACTAATTTATCATAATATGCCCAGTGTCAACAAAGTTCATTATATTTAAATTTATATTTCAATTTCCCATCAAAAATAAAAACTGATATATAATTGCAAATTTAGTTTAAATAAATTTCATCTGTACATTATTTCTAAACTGTTTAACAATGCATTATAACTTTTGAAAATCTAGAGACATAATGAAACATTATTAAATGAACAAAATATTTTATACAAAAAAATCAGTTCAATGATATACAGCAAGTCCAAATGATCGGATAGTTTAGATATTTGCCCCCCACCACATTTGATGGAAGTACTAATTGCTATATATATTTTTTATTAATTTCCAAAGGTCAGTCACTCTTTCATTTTTTCATAAATATTTGTAACTTAATATCTACATGAACAGGAGGTGGGAATTTCAATGTATCCCATGAAGAAAGCCTTCTTAGCATCTTTATCAATATACAGGTGGAAATAATGACAGTTATGGAAAGTGAACAAACTCTCTAAAAAAGGTCTCTGAAAGAGGACACGCATGAGCAAAACTCATACTCAGGTACAAATTCAGTTTTTTTCCCTATCCTCTTGGAATTTCCCTCTTTTTCTTCCCTTTCCCATTTCTTTCTTTATACTTCCTTAGAGTTCATGATCCCCCTTTTCTCTGTGAACTCCTGGCCCACTCTCAGTTTATCACTGAGTCATTCTGACTGTATACACCTAATTAGATGATCTAATCTCAACAATAAATAAATTATGTTTATATATGCATAAAATAAAATTATCCAGAATTATTAAAAGTTGAAATTAATTTAATCTACCTTTTTCCATGGTTTTAGAATTGTCCTCTGCTTTCTAATAATCTCTCTTTCCTTTGTATGTCCAACTATTTTTGTATACTCTAGATTGGGTGAAGATATTCTTGCTTTATTCATAGAGTTTTCTTTCTCTACTTTTGGTTGTAACAAAAACCTTTGGCCTCAATTTATTATTTCTGACATGAGTATTTAACAGCTTATTTTAAAAGACAAAGTGTAATATGGGAAGAATGTGTCTATTGTGTTGTGCAGTGATGTCCTTTCTTGAGGCATCTGGCTTGGAATTCCCTAAAAATACTGGGTAGGATTTGATATCAGAAATACAGAAAAAAAGTAGCTTAATACTTCAAAATATTGTCCACTCTATTCATTACAAGAAAATTTAAGTTGTAATGTTCTATTGAGCTTTAAATCACAAATTAGAGTCTCCAAAATTCCAGATAAAATGATTTTACAATGTTTTACATACTTTTCATAAATAAAGGAGAGTCTATAAATTATCATTTATAGAAATATTTTTATTGGCCCTAAGCAGTAAAAGGGGCTAGGGTACCTGCATAACTGTTTTAGTTTCCTTCTCTGCTCAAGCATATACCATGCAATGGGCAGGCATAAACCAAGGAAATTTATTAGCATCAGCAAGGTGATTCTTTTTTTTTTTTTTTTTGGAAGACTGGTGTTCTGAGGCTGGCTGCCAGTGATGCTTGGTTCTGGACTCATGTTAGATGACAATTCACATGGTGATTTCTCCTGGCCTCTTCCTTCTCTTCTGGTTTCCATTGACCATCAGCTCTTGCTTCCCATGGCTTTTCTCTCTATCTTTCTAAATTCCATTACATTTATAAAGGATTCCAGTAATAGGAATGAGACCCACACTGATTGAGTTGACTCACAGCTTTACTGAAATAACCTTATCAAAACATCTTTCAGTATGTCCACATGCATGGGGGTAGGTTAAGTAGAAGAGCATGTTTTTCTGGGGTCATGTAGCTCCAAACCATCACAATAACCTTTTGAAGAAAAAAGTGGATTCATAGTCCATGACTTTTCATAAACATGTAGTCCAGATAGAACAATAAATTATATTAATTGGAAAACAAATTTTTTAAAGTTCCTAGAAATTGAAAGAAAACACCTTTATATGTTAATGATGAGGAATAGTTTGAAGGCTCAAATCCTGGAAACCATTAAAAAATATATTGATAATTTGTCCATATTACTTTTAAAATTTTATGGAAAAAATCACACAAACACACGCATACTAAAGTAAAAGGCAAGATTGAAATGAAAAATAAATTCATGGAGCTGAGCCAATGGAAAAAAGAAACATTATCTGCATTTTAAATAGCATTGGTAAAATAGTATTACTTTTTTTTGTATGCTATATGGCAGGGTTACATTTCATTATTTTCCATGTGAGTTTCCCTTTATTGCAGCACCATTGGTTGAATTTTTGTTTGTTTGTTTTTTGGGAAGTGCATGGACTGGGAATTGAACCCAGATCTCCTGCATGGCAGGTGAGAATTCTACCACAGACCTACCCTATACCCCCAAATAGTATTACTTTTAGAATATTTATTAAATTTTTCCTCTTAGCAAGTTCTATTAATACTTTGATAATACCACTTTGAAATAGCCACATTTACAGAACAGAAAAGTGAAGCACAAACTCGTTAATGCTATATTTCATACTTATCTGTTTGGAGGTTAAGAGAAATAAATTCAAGATTAGTTTTTTTTGACAAATTCAAGGAATATATAGAGTCTCTATTTTAAGTGTGATGTCAGGGGTAAAATGTGCTAGTGCTAACATTCCATGATGGAATTTAATAAGATGGCATTTAATCTCTAAATTCCTTTGGCTAGAATTTACATCTTGACAATATCTAGACTTCCAATCCATGAACCATGGAATATCCGTCCATTTATTTAGTTCTTCTTCAATTTAATTTAGCCATATTTTGTAGTTTCCTATGTGTAAATTCTTTGTATCTTGATTAAATTTATTACTGTATCTTTGATTCTTTTAGTTGCTATTGTAAATGGAATTTTTTTCCTGATATCCTCTTCAGATTGTTCATTATTAGTGTGCAGAAACACTACAAAAAATTTTTGCAGGTTGATCTTGAACCTGGCCACTTTTCTGAATTCATTTATTACCTGTAGTAGCTTTGCTGTGTGTTTTTCAGAATTTTCTACATATTGGATCACTTCATCTGCAATTTGGGAAAGTTTTATAGCTTCCTTTACAGTTTGGATGTGTTTATTTTCTTGACTGATTGCTCTTGCTAAAACTTACAATGTTGAATAACACTGGTGACAGTGGTAGCCTTGTCTTTTTCCTGATTTTAACTTTCACCACTGAGTGGGATATTAACTGTGGGCTTTTCATATATGCTGTTCATTATGTTGAGAAAGTTTCCTTTATTCCTGGTTTTCTAAGTGTTCTTATCAAGAAGAAGTGCTGGATTTTTCAAATGTCTTTTCTGGGTCAATTCGTGTGATCATGGTTTTTTTGTTTGTTTGCCTTCATTTTTGTTTTATTTCCTTTATTCTATTAATGTCATTCATTACATAATTGGTTTCCTTGTGTTGTAACACATTTGCGTGCCTGGGATAAATTCTATTTGATCATGGTGTACAATTCTTTTAATGTGCTGTTGGATTCAGTTTGCTAGTATTTTGCTGAGAATTTCTGCATCTACATTCATAAGTAATATCAGTCTGTAATTTTCTTTTCTTGCAGTACCTTTATATGGCTTTGGTATGAGGTGATGTTGGCCTCATATAATGAATTTTGGAGGATTACCTACCCTTCAGTTTTTGAAGACTTTTAACAGGATTGGTGTTAATTTTTTTTTGGAATGTTTGGTAAAATTTACCAGTGAAGTCATCTGGTCCTGGGCTTTTCTTTGTTGGTAAGTTTTATTTAAAGATTCAATATCTTTATCTATTATAGATCTATTGAGACCTTTATTTCTTTGTGAATCAATATGGGTAGTTTTTATGTTTCTAGGAATTTATTCACTTCATTTAAATTACCTAATTTCTTGGTATACAGTTCTTAATAGAATCTTTTTATAATCCTATTTTATTATTTCTGTGGGGTTGGTGTTAATATACTCCCTTTAATTCCTGATTTTAATTATTTGCTTCTGCTCTCTTTTTAATTTGTCAGTCTATGTACAATTTTGTCCATTTTATTCATACTTTTAATAAATCAACTTTTGTTTCATTGATTCTCTCTATTGTTTCTTAGTCTTTATTTTAATGATCCCTGCTCTAATCTTTGCTATTACCTTTCTTCTCACTCATTGTCTGTATCTTTCAATTTTAAGGTTAGGTCTCTGGTTTGAGAATTTTCTTCTCTTTTAATTAAAGCATTCATAGATTTAAGTTCCCTTCTTATCACTGCCTTTGCACATCCCAAAACTTTTCGTTGGTTGTATTTTCATTTTCATTTACCCAAAGATATTTCTAATTTCCTTTGTGGTTTCTTCTTTTTTTTTTCCTTATTGGTTCTTTAAAAGTGTGTTGTTTAATTTACACATATTTGTGAATTTCTTTATTATTGATTTTCAGCTTCATTTCATTTTGGTTGGAGAAAATACATTGTATAAATTCATTATTTTTAAATTTATTGAGATTTATTTTGTGACCTACCCTCAAAAATGCTCCATGTGCCTTAGGGAATTATGTGTATTCTGCTGCTGTGGGATGAAGTGTTCCATGTATATGAGTTACATCTACTTGGTTTATAGTATTGTTCAAGTATTCTATTACTTTGTTGGTCATCTTTATAAATTTTCTATTTATTATTGAATGTGATGTATAGATATCTCCCTTTATTAATTTAGTACTCTTTATTTCTCCCTCCAGAACTTTTTCACATATTTAAGGCTTTGCCATTAGGTGCATATAGATTTATAATTATTATGTCTTTGTATTGAATTGATCCTTCATCAATACAGAGTGACATTCTTGGTTCCTTGTAACAGTTTTAGACTGGAAGTCTATTTTATCTTATATTTGTAAAGCTACCCCAGCTCTTCTTTAGTTACTGTTTCCATGGCATAAATTTTCTCAGTCCTTCACTTTCCACCTCCTTGAGTTGTTTAACCTTAGTTAAATTTCTTGTAAACAGCATTTGGTTGGGCCATGCTTCTGTATCCATTTTGTCAATATCACTTTTTGACTGGAAAGTTTAGCCCCATTTATATTTAAAATAGCCACTAATAACGTAGGACTTTCTTCAGCCATCTTTGTATTTGTTCTTTGTAATTCTTATAGCATGTTGTCCTCCAATTCTTCCATTAATGCCTATTTTCATATTTATTTGTGTTTTTTTTGTATTGTACAACTTTAAGTCCCTTCTCTTTTCTTACATATGTTTTCATATACTTCTTCATGGTTGTTCTAGTTTGCTAGCTGCCAGAATGCAATATACCAGAAATGGAATGGCTTTTAAAAAGGGGAATTTAATAAGTTACAAGTTTACAGTTCTAAGGCTGAGAAAATGTCCCAGTTAAAGCAAGTCTATAGAAATGTCCAATTTAAGGCATCCAGGGAAAGATACCTTGGTTCAAGAAGGCCCATGACATTCAATGTTTCTCTCTCAGCTGAAAGGGCACATGACAAACATGGTGGCATCTGCTGGCTTTCTCGTGGCTCTACAAAAAGGGACTCTCTCCAAAATGTTTCCTCTTTTAAAGGAGTCCAGTAAGCAACTCCACCTTCAATGGGTGAAGACACACCCCCTTGGAAATCATCTAATCAAAAGTTACCACCCACAATTGGGTGGGTCACATCTCCATGGGAACAATCAAAATGCTCCCACCCAGCAATATTGAATGAGGATTAAAGGACATGGCCTTTCTGGGGTCTACCACAGATTCAAACCAGCACAGTGGTTATCGGGGTGCTTAAACTTAGCTTCCCAAATCTATAATAATCACATTTGATTTGATAGCAGCTTATCTTCAGTAACATAAAAATACATTATTTCTATACTCCATTGTCTCCTGACTTTTTTTTTGTGCTCGTTACAAATCATATCTTTGTAGATTGTATTCCAAAACCATAGATTTGCCCTTAATTTTTATATATTTGCATTTTAGAGCCTTTAAGAAGTAAAAAACTGAGTTAGGTACCAAAAATACAATGCAATAGTATTGGCACTTATAATTACCCATATGATTACCTTTACCAGAGGTCTTTATTTCTTTATGCTGCTTCTGTCCACTTTCTAGTTTCCTTTCTTTGCAGTCTGAAGAACACCCTTTTGTGTTGCCCTAGGCCACCTTGCCTTGACTTTGACTTAATTGTTTCTTTCACTGTTTGATCTTTACACAAGCTTCTTCTGCCTGCAGGGCAAGTTCTGGACAGGTGATCCAGAGATGATTTTCCTTGTTCAACTTTTCACCTGTTACTCAAAAGATTGGCACTGACAAACAGGCACCCTAGTATGCACACAGGAATTACTCTGCTCTCTCCAGAATATGCTGGGGGCGGGGGGGAAGAACAATGGGAGCCATTCAGTCTCCACACCACTCCAGAGAGAGGGCAAGGAGGGGCCAACAAGGATGCTGCAAGCTTCTATCTTCCATTTTTAAAGCTTCATTTTCTTTATTCAACACTTCCCCTGTTAGTGGAACTCTTTGACTGTTTTCTGTAGTTTTTATAAAGATGGGTCTGCCTGTTTTTGCTATTTGTCCAAAGATTCTCTGGGAGAATGGAGCATTGAAACATCATATATTGTCATCTTGGTTGATTAGTACCTCATAAATGAACTTAATTTTGATAAAAGAAGGTAAAGTTGTTTCTTTGAACCATGGTGGTATGGAGGATATGAACAGCTATGTAACCTGGAAGTGATAAATTGAACATATGAGACATGTTCAGCATCTTTCTTTTATGGTTGCTTTCCTCTTTTTCTTTTGAAAAATTAAGGGAAATGGTATGAAATAGTCCACCGAGAAAAATATTATCTACTATTAATGTGTGTGTGTGTGTCTGTGTGTGTGTTTATGTGATGTTTTTGTGTTTTCTTCAAGGTTCCAGATAAGTACTACTAAAAAATGCAAATATGTCAGTAACACTGTTACCCAAAAGGTTATTTTTGCAGAAACCTTTTGTACCTTCTGTTCTTTGAGCCAAGATAAGAAAATCCCATGATGATGACTACTTAGTACTACTTAGGGAATGAATCTTTGCTATGCTTGAAAGAAAGAATGGCAACAAAGCCATTCATCTCTGCTGACCTTCTAGACAAAGGGAGAAACTAATATCCACTATGATATTCCTCTTCACCCATGAAGGTTCTCTGAGAGCACCTGCCAGTAGTGAGAAATGTCAACCTCTATAATAACTACCTCTTGTAAAGCACTACTTCAGGGCCAATCATCAGTAAATTATGATCAAAGTCTTCCAACTGAGTGAGATATAACCCCATTAGATCAATTTTATGAAAGAATTACAGCTGGTCCTCTCTTTTGCAAAATAATCATAATTCTTTCATTTTTCATTTTAATTTGTAGTTCAACCCATGTGCAATAATATCTACAGATCCTGATCTTTCCATATCTCTATTAATTGGAAATTTTATATTATATGAAAAAAGTTTTGGTTTTGGATTATATCCCCATTCCTTAATGTCTTAAGTAAACTTGATTGTTTGCTACATCATTTAACCATTGACGTATACTTTACATTCTTTCCCAGGCACCCATCAAAATGAAAACAATAGCATTTTAAAATTTTAGGACATTTTTTTCCTTTACCATTGTTGAATCTCAACTCAGGTTTCACAATGTCATGAATTAGCAAGGGACAAGAAAAACTTAATGGTTTGATGAGTCATAGATTTATGCAAGCACATCATTTTTCGCTTTCTCCCCTGGCACCCAGCTTTTTTATCCTTAATCCATCAGTCAAAATAAAATCATTTGTATATTAGGTACATTATATTATTAGAACATATACCTCCCCTATAGTGGGTTAAGGAAAGCATGTGCATTAAGTAGTACTCATTCTTTACACCTATTCAGGTGATCCTCTGATCTCCTAGATTACAGCTTCGATCATCACCATCTTCCCTCCCCTCCCTACAGACTTTGCTTTGCTCTAAGATCATATATGTCGATTTCAGGGGAAACACAAAAGTCATATCTCCTAAATAAAAAGCACTGATTCACTTTTGTACACAACATATACTTAACCCAGGAAATCCAATATATAATATCTAAAGATTGATAATTGATTTACCAGTTATCATTTCTGTTTTTACTATATTAAGTTTTTCCACACTCAGATATTTCAAGAAATACATATCATAAGCATTGGAGTCTCAAAATAAAAATATCTTCATAATATTGTAAAATCAGAGCATCCCATACGCTCAAATGAATCTAGTGTAATAAATGAATAAATGAACTATATGAGCATAATATTAGTTGCTGCCTGTGTGTAAATCATTGTAACTTTACCATATTTAAATCATTGTGATGTGAAAAATAAAGAGCAAGCAAGTGTTTGTTTATCTGCAGGACTTTGTTAATTCAATAACAAACAATTATCTCATTTTATTTTTACTTGATGCTTTCACTTATGTCATATTGAATTTGTTTCTGCTTCTGTTTATTCATAATACATAATATAAATTCATATACATAATATAAATATACATGTGCATTGCTGCCTGCATGTTTTCATGTTTATGCTATAACTGATAGGCATTGCTTTAATCACTGTAATTCAACCCCCATCCATGCTCCTCATAGTGCAAAACAAACATTTAAATGCCTGGTCCTTAAAAATTAGAATGGAATGATGCTTATTTCCTGAAAATTTCATCATCAATCACTCTCTCTTTTGTGTTATTACTCTGATTTCTTCCATTTATATGCAGAGCATTTCAAACTTTAAGAAAGATACTCTTATTGATTTTGTCTTTTAAGTATTTGAAGGTTATTCTATGTTAAAATAATCAATACTCTAGCTGTTTTTTTTATGTTATATTGTTTATTTGCTCCCACTTACTTTGGGGCTTTATGCAGAATTGTGAATTCAGAAATGATTCTCTTTGAATAAAAGAGCTTTAGTCATCAAGATTGCCATAAATAGGACAGAGTCTACTAGGTTTGGTGAGGATTAATAGCAACTAAGTAAAAGAAAGAAAGCTATGACTTCTAAGGGATTCAGGTTTTATAAACTTTGGGTAAAATCAATATATTGTCTGGCTTACAAAATTTAAAGCTGAATGAAAAACAAATTTGGATTCATAATATTATACCGAGAAATATAGCAAAGGACAATAAAAGAATCATTTTTATTAGAATTCCAATAAAATTTGAAGCCCTCAAGATTTCTGAATAGTACTTGGTAGAGATAAGTGCTTAATTTCTTTCTGTTGATTGAGCAATTGCATTGCTCGTAAATGCCTCCTAATCCTTTGATAACTGTCCTCATATAAAGGATGATTTCACTAATCACATATTTCATCATTTGAATTGTTCCTTATTTGCATTTGATAGCTGACTTTTCATTACCATCTATTTATATTTAATTAGCTCTTATAAGCACTGTTTCATATTTGATAAGCAGTTTTGCACAACTAATAAATAAATACATCAACATACAAAACTTTTGCTTAATATCAAATGGACTTTGAAGCATGGTTCACATATTCAAAATATTTTATTCCATCATTAACAAGGACTTTTTGTATCTATTTTCATGAGTACTGCATATTGGTTTTAAGATTTTTGTTGTAATTACTTTGTTTCTTTTTTTTGGCCAATAAAATACTAGCCTTAAAATTGAACTTGGGAATATCCCCTTTTGTTCTACTTTCTGAAAGAATTTGTGTAGAATTGGCATAATTTCTTCCTTAAATGTTTGCTGTAAGCAACTGTGCTGAAAACAACTGTGCTTTGAGGATTTTTCCCTTATGGGAAGCTTTAAATCATAAATTCTATTTCTTTAATAGATATAAAGCTACAAAATTATTGCTGTATTTGACTTTATATCTGCCATCTTGCCATGTTTTCCAATTTCTCCCATCCTTTGTTCCTGTTTTTCCTTCCCTTTTTCTATTTTTAAAAAGATTATTATTATTATTTCATATTATCTCCACTCTTGCCTTATTAGCTTCAAACTATTTTTATTTTTTGCAGTTGCTCTAGAATTGACAATATGGATACTTAAATTATCACATTTTACCTATAAATATTATATCAATTCACATAAATAAAAATCTCATTCTTTTATACTTTTATTTCTCCTCTTCTGCATTTTCTGTTATTGTCATTCATCTTCATTTCAAAAATGTCATTTGTCCCACAATATTGCATCAGTATTTTTGCTTTCAAAAATCATTTATCTTGGGCAGGTCACGGTGGCTCAGCAGGCAAAGTTCTCGCCTGCCATGCCAAAGAGCCGAGTTTGATTTCTGGTGTCTGCCAATGTGAAAAAAAAATCAATTATCTTTTAAAGAAATTACATACAAAGTGAACATTTATTTATTTTATATTTACCTACATATACACTTTTGGTGCTCTTCATTCCTTTAAATAGAGCGACAGTTTCATCTGGTATCTCTTTTATTCCACCTGCAATATTCCCTTCAAAATTTATTTTAGTGCAGGTCTCCTGGACGAAATTTTATTTATTCCAATTTTTTATGTCTGTAAAAGTCTTTATGTGAGCTTGATTTCTGAAGTATATTTCACTGGAGATTTTATGTATATAATTATATTCATTGGAGATTATATATAATTATATATTAATTATATAAATAATTATATATAAATAGTTATATATATATGTAATGTTGGTCGATTTTCTAGCGTCCTCTTGCTCTATTATCTACTGTCTTCAAATGCCTGAAAGTCAGGACAACCCTGAATAGAAAGTGCATCTGTCAGGATTCTCTAGAGAAACAGAACCAACAATACGAAATTTTTAAAAGCATTTCATGTAGCCATGGGGATGCAAAAGTCTAAAATCCATAGGGCAGCTAAGAGGCTAGCAATTCCTATGAAGGTCCTTGACAAACTCCACAGGAGAGGCTGGTTTGCTAAAGACGAAAGGAAAATCATCTTCTCCCTTAGAAATCTTCAACTGATTTGATTAAATCCAACTGATTGGAATCTCTCATTGTGGAAGACATACCCCTAGTTGATTGTATATGTAATTAGCTACTATGCAATCAACTGACATGATTTAATAAACCAGCTTTCTGGTTTATTAACCAGCCATGAAATATCCTTGCAGTAACAGTTAGTTCAGTGCTTATCTTGTCACCATCACTTGGCCAAAGACACCAGAATCAAACCATCACAGAAGGCTACCATTGAATCTCCACCTAAATGTTTGTCTTTGTTTTGCTAGGTGACAGTCACAAATATCCATCTGGCTTTGGCTTGAATAATGGGAATTTATTCTTTCATGGTTGAGAGGGTAACTTCTTCCTGTGATCAGTAGCATTCTGGCTAGCCAGCAGTACTTGGGGCTCTTGGATTTTCATCACATGACAATGTCCTCTTCTTTTTCTTCCAGTTTCCATTGACTCCTGGCTCCTTTCCATGAATTTTTCTCACTATAACTGACCTTCTCCTGCTTATAAAGGACTCTAGTAATCTGGATTAAGGCCCAACTTAATTCAATTGAGTCCCATCTCAATTAAAATAACATCTTCAAGGAATCCTATGTACAATGGATTCACACTTACAGGAATGTAGATTAAGAAGAAGAGGTCAGAATGTGGATATACAGTTTAATGAACTACAAAGTTCAAAACATTTCTTAGGCTTTTTCAGTTGTTTAAACTACATCTGGAGTGGTAGAGGAGGCTATAACACATTCAGTCAGAAAGGAAGACCCAGAACTGTGTTGTCTATAGAAATACAATCATGAGTTCTCATATCCCATGTAAATTAGGTCTTAGCAAAAGAGATAATTTTAGGATAATGAGAATCAGTGATATTTTTAAAGACCCACAAAGTAGAGATTGATGAGATAAATGACAACCAAGAAATGTTATAGATGTAGGGACGATGAGCTGGTGTAGCTGAGGAGAAAATTGAACTGCGTCATTTTCAACTTAGGAGAGTTCTGGAGAACAGTCAGAGGCTGATGAAAGGGAATCTGCTTTGTCTTCTTTAGCCATGTTTCAAAGTACGCTGATAACAAATCAGTTTTGGTTGCCTTCCCATAGGCATTGGTCAGGCCTAGAAGTGTAAGCAAAAGCCCTACAAAGGGCTTGACACTCAAATGTGCCCAGTCAAGAACTATGCAATTTCCTGTGGTAACTCTGGTGCTAATGAATTTAAACCAGTTTGTTGGACTTCCAGAGCAGGAATCTTCTCTTTAAAACCAAAGTACTCTGCAGAGTCAGAATTACTGTCTCAAGAAACTTAGGCCAATAATTGTCTCTAAAGTAGCAGAATTCCTGAATGGATTAAACAGTTCCTGCAAAGAAGTCTGTAGGGTCTCTGAGAAGAGTGAACTGATTATTTTAGTAAGGAGACCAATTTTAATAGCCATTTTTGATGGGCTGGTGTTTGATGAAAGAGTTGTCCATTAGATACACTTTATGAAACATGAGATCAAGGCAAACTTTTTACAGGATAGTGGTTAGCCATAATTATATGGGGGAAATGTAAGTACTAGAAAGACTCTTAAGAAGGAAATCTACATTTGTTAAAAGCAGCAACTATCAAATTTTTATATTTGAAGGAACAACTATAAATATTTTGTTAACAGGATCAGGTGGGAAATGACAGACTGAACAATCATTTAAATTCATAACAGTACCATGGTTTGGGTAAAACATTATAAGATCACAATGTTTTGGTTTGTTTTTTTTTTCTGAGTGAGAAATAAAAATACTAACATACAAAAATGAATTTTCAAAGCATTATTTGGTTCTTTCTCTCTCCATATATAATTCAATCCCTCATACTATCTATTTTATGATATTCTTGAAAGTGGGGGTTAAGAATTTGACTTGATTAATATGGTAGATTATTCTTTAGCTCTTTTAAGTATCCTCAAGAAAGTCTCTCTCTCTCTCTCTCTCTCTCTCTCTCTCTTTTTCTCATTTTATGCAGCTTCTCTTTGTTTAGCTGGGCTAAAAGAACCGTGAAGACTTCACTTGCATGTCTAGCCATTTGGTGTTTCTCCATTCAGGACTAGTCTATGCTTATTTGCAGCAAGACAGCAGGATTTCTGAGAGAGAAAATGGAAGCTGTTAAAACTCTTAGATTATAGCTAGACCCATAACCATTGCAACATCATTTTCACTGCATTGCATGTTTTATCATGAGATTTTACTGGAATAATAAGATATAAGCAATGATTGATTAAGTGCAATGGTGTTGGGCTGAGATGAAAGAAAATTTGTTTCTCAGTTTTCTTATTGCTAGCTGGGTGATCTTAGATAATTTTCCTCTCTTGTAAAATGAGAATTACAGTAGTTCATGTTTAAAGGAATTTGGATTGCTTTGTCAAGAATATTTCATAGCAAATTATAACCTCATGTAATATAATTTATTTCTGAAGTACTAAAATTACCAAAATTATCAACAATTTGTTTAAGCATTTTTAAAATTAATTTGCCTAAACTAAAGAATATTACTTCCTTTACATAACTTTGCATTATCATTTATAAAGTTATTTAAAATAATGAAATGGTTAGAGATAGCTAAACCACTATTATTGTAATCATGAAATTTTAATTACTCAATAATCAGACACTGTTAATTTTCATATGTGATTGAATAGAAAAGTCATACTATGTATCATTCATTTAGCATTCTAGAACTATTTACTATATTTTAATTTTAGGTCAGAGAATCATTACTTGAGAGAACACATATTATCTTTTAATTCTGTCATGTGGGTGAACACACATACAAAAGCCTGCCATACTTGCTTTCTAGTCCATATTTAGGCAAGCACTCTCCATGTTATTATTATAGAAACTATGAGAATATTTGGTGGCTCACTGGTGGGTTATATGGCAAATAAATGCTATTATTGATTTTTCATCATTGAACCCAAAAGATAAATAAAAGTACTACTAAAAAATGGAATAGAATATTTTTAACTAAATAATCAGTTATTTAATCTAGCAACACATCTGCAATTCTCGCCTAAGAATTTATGTTCAACTTTCAATTTTGATATAATTTCACACTTCTAGATAAGATGGTTGGAATTAGTATAAAGAATAGCCATTTTGAATTTACCCAGATTCAACAATTATTTACATTTTGCTTTACATGATTCCATTCTATTTCTTAATGCCTCTCTCTTTCACTATATACATTGTGACATTTATATTGTATTTGACCCTGAAAGATTTCATGATACATTTCCTCAAAATATGTAACCGTAATACAGTTTTCAAAATCATAAATTAAACATTGATACAATACTTTTACTAAATCAATTGTATAAATTCTACTTTCATCAATTGTCTCATTAATGTACTTATTAGCTATTTTTTGTTTTCCCATTGCAAGTTTAAGTGCCAATCCACGCATTATATTTATTTACCATGGATCTTTGGTTCCTTTCATCTGTGTTTCTTAGCTGTTCCTTGGCTCATGACCTTGATACTTTTTAACTGAAAGGACAAGTTATTTTGTAGAATGTTGCTCAATTTAGTTTTGTCTTATGTTTACTAATGATTTTATTCAAAGTATGCATTTTTGACAGCAATATTGCAGAAGTAATATTGTGTCCTTTTCAATGCATCATATCAGGAGGCACATGCTGTGAATTTGTCCCATTACCGGCAATATTAACTTTAATGATTTGCTTAAGGTGATATCTGCTAGGTAAATTCACTGAAAAATTAATATGTCCCCTTTATAAAAAGAAATAATTTGTGAGTGTAGTCACTTTATATATGTACATTATTTTATTTATACATAAATAATTGTGCATTATAATCATTGGATTATTTTATTTATATATATATATAATCATACATTTCCAGCATTCCAATGTAGCATGAAAATGTTCATTTTAGCCTTCCTCTTTCCTAAATTTCTTAATCTGTTTTCCAATAGTGAGAAACCAGTCTCCCATCATCCTCAATATATTTACATATTTGCACAATATCCAAACACACAGAAAGTAGTTTCCTGATTGTTATCCCATACTACTGTGAAAGCAAACTTAGCTACACTTCCATGTTTGTTTGTAGCCTTTTGTCTGTTTGTTTTTAGACTGAGGATATATAGAAAAATATTGTGTTCAAAACTTAACGGGGGGCATAGTGAGGTGTGGAATCTTTTTCATCCTCCAGAGAAGATAATAAAAAGCCAGAGACTGTACAGAACAACTTCTGAGTGTGTATCAGTGACTGGACACACAGTGGACACCACCCTGGAATGGGTGGAGCAGCTGAGATCCCAGATGTGGACATCAGTGACCCTTCCTCCTGTGCATGGCAGGCTAGCTCCCTGACGGGAAAGGAAACAGTAGCCAGGAGTTACCTAAACCAAGCTCCAGTCATTTAATTAACTAACAAATTTGGACTGCTGGGAATAGGCATGGATCACAGATAAACATAGAGTAAGTACTAAAGAAACCTGAAGTTTCTGCCCTGGCAGAGAGGGAGTAAGACAGACAGAAAAAAAAAAAAAAAAAAAAAACAGAGGCTTTTCAAGTTGCGCAGCACAAAATACTGGAAAAGGGATGGATCCCAAGAAAAGGGAGCACATAGAGCCTGGGAAAACATATAGCTATGTACCAACTGCAGCTCTTGTTTGGCAAACCAAGGGAGTGGGTTCCAGCTCTGAAAAGGAATTTTTTGGTTTTAACTTCTTAAAAGCTCATTAGATAGAACTGTAAGCACTCTCAGTTTCCAGCACTGCCCCAGACAAGGGCATAATTAAGACATATCTGAGAGACAAAGTAAATAGTCAGGTGGAGTATTCCCTAAAAGCTGTATCTTCCCCCAAGAAAAAGGGGGGCAGGGCCCAGGTCAAGTAGTGGCCTTCCCTTAGGGGATTCAGGATCCAAGGTTGGAAAACAGAAGCAATCAAAGCCTGCCTACTACCTCAGCCTCGGTCTCAACCACCCACCTGGCAGGGAGAGGCTGCTGAAATTAAAGGCACCACATCACTTTATACTTGTGGGAAGCTGCAGGTAGACAAGCATCATGTGCTGGGTGGATAAGAAAAGCACAGGAACTAGAGGCTTCATAGAAAGTCTGACATCTTACTAAACCTCACCTTCAGGGAAATTTAATCTTGACTACTCTCTACTTCTCAGATATGGGCCTATCTGGTCTAGGAAAATATAATTTGGGTCATTCATATCTGAAGAAAGGCTCTTCAAAAATAAGGCTCCATATATTCAGGGCAAGCAAGAGAAAAACAAGAACTGAAAAATTCTGATAAATTAAAATGAACCTATGCCAGAAGTCTAGAACAAGTTGAAATGAATGCCAAAGAATGGATAGAGAACAAAGCCATCCAGTTAAAAAAAAGAATCTAATAAAGAGTGAGAACAACATCTAGAATAACTAATTAAGGAAATAAAATGCCTAGACACAGCCAAAAATAATGAGTCATACTAGAAAAATCAAAGATATAGTCCAGTCAAAGTAACAAACCAATGGTTCAAATGAGATACAGGACTTGAAGCAACAAATTCAGTATGTTCAAAAAGACTTGCAAAATCTCATGAAAAAATCTAGTCAATGAGTTGAGAAAGGATAGAAAGAAGGCATTGGGTGAACGTAAGGAAGAACTTAAAAAAATGACAAAACAAATCACAGAACTTATGGGAATGAAAGACAAAATAGGATAATTGAAAAGAACAATGGAGTCTTACAACAATAGATTTGAAAAGGTAGAAGAAAGGTTAGTGAACCAGAGGATAGGACATCTGAAATCTGATGCACAAAAGAAAACATAGTTAAAAGAATGGAAAAATATGAACAGGGCCTCAGGGAATTGAATGACAGCATGAAGCACAGGAATATACATGTTGTGGGTGTCCCAGAAAGAGAATAGAAGGGAAAAGGAGAAGAAAGACTAATGGAGAAAATAATTATTGAATATTCCCCATCTCTTATGAAAGACATAAAGTTTCAGATGCAAGAAGTGCAACATACCCCAAACAGAAGAGATCTGAATATTCCTAGTCCAAGATACTTACTAACCAGACTGTCAAATGATGAAGATAGGGACAGAATCTTGAAAGCAGCAAGAGAAAAGCAATCCATCACATGTAAGGGAAGCCCTATAAGACTATGTTTGGATGTCTCAGCAGAAACCATGAAGGCAAGAAGGCAGTAGTATGATATATTTAAGATTCTGAAAGAGAAAAACTTCCAGCCAA
>PVIY010045783.1:0-18871 GCA_004026745.1 Myrmecophaga tridactyla | reverse complement strand
ATTAGATTTAGCATCACTAATTGCAGAAGACACTCCCTTTTGGCTGATTACAAATGGATTCAGCTGTGGATGCAGCTGATGTGCTCATGACCTAATCCTGTGAAATGTCCTCATTGCAACAGACAGGCCAGCGCTTGCCCAATCAGATAAACAGGTACCACAACTTGGCCAAGTTGACATGTGTCCCTAACCATGACAAACCCTAAACCTAACGCTAGCCCTAACCCTAACCCTAACTCTAACCCTATCCCTAGCCCAACCCCTACCACCAACCCTAACCCAAACCCTAACCCCACCACAACACCAACCCTGAACACAACCCTCAACATTTAACCAACCTGGAACCCAACCACAGCCCTGAACTTCACTCTTACACCAACATTAACTCTAACCCGAGTGCTAAACATAGCCACAACCAAGCCAACAACACTCACCTGAACACTGATCCTGACCTCAACATCAACCCTTTACACAACCCTCAACTTTATACCAACCCTAAAACCAACTGGAGCCCTAAACTTCACCCTAACACCAACCCTAACCCTAACCCTAACACTAGCCCTAACCCTAAACCTAGCCAAAATTTTACCAAAAACCCTAACCCGAACCATAAACCCAACACCAACACCAACCCTAAACAGAACACTCAACCTTTCACCAACCCTACACCCTACTGCAGCCCTAAACTTCACCCTAACACCAACTCCAACCCTAACCCAAACTCTAATCCTAACCCTAACCCTAACCTTAGGTCCAACCCTGCCACCAACACTAACTCAAACTCTAACCCCAAACCCAACACCAACCGTAAACACAACTCTCAACTTTATATGAACCTTACACCTAACCACAGCAACAAACATCACCATAACACCGACACTTACACTTACTCTAAACCTAATCCTAACCCTAGTCCCAACTCTACCACCAAACTTAACCTGAACCTTAACCCGAACCCCAACACTAACCTTTGTCCCTCAGCTTTACACTAACCCTACACCCAACAGCAGCCCGAAACTTCACCCTAACACGAATCCTAAACCTATCCCTAAACATAACCCTAACCCTAGCCCAATTCCTACCACCAACCCTAACCCCAACACCAAACCAAACCTCAACACCAACCCTAAACACAACCCCCAAGTTTATATCAACCCTACACCGAACCACAGACCTAAACTTCTCCTGAACAAAAACCTTAACCCTAACCCTAACCCAAATCCTAACCCTAACTTTAGGATCAGCTCTACCACCAACCATAACCCGAAACCTAACCCCATCCCAACACAAACCGTGAACAGAACCATCAACTTTTTACCAATCTGACATCTAAACGCACCTTGAATTTCACTCTTGAATCAACCCTAACTCTAACCATAACCTTAAACTTAGCCCCAACTCTATCACTAACCCTTACCCGAACCCTCACCCCAACCCGAACAACAACCCTAAACACAACCCTCAACTTTACACCAACCCTACACACAACGGCAGCCCTAAACTTCACCCTAACACCAACCCTAACTGTAATGGTAACCCTAACCATAAACCTAACATTAGTCCTAACCCAACCACCAACCATATACCGCACCCTAATCCCAACACCAACACCAACTCTAAACACAACCCTCAAGTTTATACCAACCCTACACACAACCGCAGTCCTAAGCTACACCCTAACAGCAACCTGGATCATAACTCTAACCCTAACCGAAAACAGCCTCAACCCTACACCAAACCTAACCTTTCACCCTAACACCAACCCAAACCCTTACCCATATGCTAATCCTAACACTAGAACAAACTCTACCACCAACCTTAACCCGAACTCTAAGACAAACCCCAAAACAAACCCTAAACACATCCCTCAATTTTATACAAACCCTACATCCAACCCCAGGCTTTAGTTTCAACCTAACAGCAACCATTTACCTAACCCTAAAACTAACCCTAACACAGGCCCAACCCTATCACCAAAGTCTCCTGAACCCTAACCCAAACCCCACCACCAACCCTAAACAGAACCCTCTACTTTATACCAACCCTACACCCAACCACAGCCCTAAACTTCACCCTAAGTCGAACACAAACCCTAAACCTAATCCAAAACCTAACACAAAATCTTGCCCCAACACTACCATCAGCCCTTACCTGAACCCTAACTCAAACATCAAAACCAACCCTAAACCCAACCCTCAAATTTATATCAATCCTACACCCAACCTAAGCTTCACCCTAACACCAACCTGAACCTAACACTAACCCGAATCCTAACACTAAGCCTAGGCCCAACCCTACCACCAACCTTAACCGAAACACTAACTCGAACACCAACACCAACCCTAAACACAACCCTCAATTTATACCAACCCTACACCCAAGCGCAGCCCTGAACTTCGCCCTAACACCAACCCAAACACTAACTCTAACCCTAAACATAATTCTAACCCTAACCCCAACCCTACCACCAAACCAAACCCGAACCCTAACCCCAACAACAACAACTCTAAACACAACCCTCAACTTTATACCAACCATACACCCAACTGTAACCTTAAGCTTCAACCTGACACCAATCCTAACCCTAACCCGAACACTAACCCTAACCCTAGCACCAACCCAACCACCAACCCTAACCCAAACCCTGACCCCAAACCCAACACCAACCTTAACACAACCCTCAAATTTATTCCAATCCTACACCTAACCATAGCCCTAAAGTTCCTCCAAACACTAAACCAAACCCTAACACTAACCCTAACCTTAACCCTAACCCTAACACAAACCCTTACACAAACCCTACCACAACACCTAACCTGAACACTAACCCCAACACCAAGACCAACCTTAAACACAACCCTCAACTTTATACCAACCCTACACCCAACCACAGCCCGAAGCTTCACACTAACACCAACTCTAACCCTAAACCTAACCCTGACCCTAACACTAGGCCCAACCCTACCAACACTAACTCGAACTCTAATCCTGACCCCATAACAAACCCTAAAACAACCCTCCAGTTTATACCATCCCACACACAATGGCAACCTTAAACTTCACCCTAATAACAATCCTAAACCTAACCCAAACCCTAACACTAACCCTATCCTTAGGCCCAACCCTACCATAAACCCTAACCTGAACCCTCATGCCAACCCCAACATTACTCTAACCCTAATTCTAACCCTAGTCCCAACTCTATCACCAAACTTAACCCGAACCCTAAACTTAACACTAACCCCCAACACTAACCCTAAACACATCCCTCAACTTTACACCAAACCTACACCCAAGAGCAGCCCTAAACTACACCCTTACACCAACCCTACCATAATGGCAACCCTGATCATAACCCTAATGCTAGCCCCAATCCAACCACCAACCATATACCCGAACCCTAATCCCAACACCAACACCATCCCTAAACACAACTATATACCAACCCAACACATAACCACAGCCCTAAGCTACACCCTAACACCAACCTTAACCGTAATTCTAACCCAAACCCAAAATCTAGCTCCAACTTTACCACCAACCCTAACCTGACCCCTAAACCCCTGCCACTAACCCTAACTCAAACTGTAACCCCAACACCAACTCCAACCCTAAGCACAATACTCAAATTTATACCAACCCTATACCCAACTGCAGTCCTAAGCTTCACCCGAAAACCCACCTTAACCGTAACCCTCATCCTAACCCTAACCTCTGTACCATCCCTACCACCAACTCTAACCCGAACACTAACTCCAACCCAACACCTTCCTTAAACACAACCTTCAACTTTAAACCAGCCCTACACCCAACTGTAACCCTAAACTTCATGACAACACCAACCCTAGCCCTAAACATAACCAAAACTCTAATCCTAGCACCAATTCAACCATCAACCATAACTCGAACCCTAACCCAAAACCCAACACCAACCCTAAACACAACCCTCAACTCTATACCAATGCTACACCCAACGTCAGCCATAACCAACCCTAACCCTAAGCCTAGCCCTAAACTTAGCCCCAATGCTACCAACAACTCTAACCCAAAACCTGACCCCAACCCCAACAATAGCCCTATACACAACCCTCAACTTTATACCAGTCCTACACTGAATCACAGTCCTAAACATCACCCAAACACAAAACCTAACTGTAACCCTAACACTAACCCTAATCCTGGACCCAAAACTATCACTAACCCTAACTCTAACCCTAACCCTAGACCCTACCCTACCACCAACCCTAACCCAAACCCTAACCCCAACATCAACACCAAAGCTGAACACAATCCCCAACTTTATACCAACCCTACAACCAACCACAGCCCTAAGCTTCACCTTAACACCAATGTTAACCCTAACCCTAACACTGACTCTAACCCTAGCTCCAACCCTACCACTAACACTAACCCAAATGCTAAGCAAAACCCCAACACCAACCATAAACACCACCCTCAACTTTATAAGAACCCTACACCCAATCACAGCCCTAAACTTCAGCCTAACACCAACCCTAACCCTAACTTTAACCCTAATCCTAGCCCGACCCCTAACACCAACCCTAACCTGAACCGCAACCTCATCACCAACTCCAACCCTAAGCACAACCCTCAACTTTATACCAACCCTACACACAACTGCAGCCCTAAATTTCACCCTAAGACCAAACCTACCCCTAACCCTAACACTCACCCTAACCGCAACCCTGCCAAAACCCTAAACCGAACCCAAAACCCAAAACCTAACCTAATCACAACCCTGTACTCTATACAAACCCTACAGGCAACCCCAGCCCTAAACTTCACCCTAACTCTGACATTAACTTTATTAACCCTAACCTTATACATAACCCTAAACCTAGGCGCAACCCAGACACCAGCCGTAACTGGAACATTAACCTCAAACCCAGCACGAACCCAAAACACAACCCCCAACTTTATACCAACCCTACACCCAACCGCAGGCCTACACTTCACCTTAACCCCAAAACAAACATGACCCTAATGCTAACCCTAGCCTCAAACCTACCACCATTCCTAACCAGAACACTAACCCCAAACCAATACCAACCCTAAACACAACCTTCAACTTTTTACCAACCCTACACCCAACCTCAGCCTTAAACTTCACTCTTACACCAACCCTAACCCTAACACTAACACTAAACTGAGAAACAAACCTAAAAACAACCCTAACCGAAACCTAACCCCAACCCTAACAACAACCCTAAACACAACATTCAACTTTATACCAACCCTACCCCCAACTGCAGCCCTAAGCTTCACCCTAACACCAAGCATAACCCTAAACCTAACACTAACCCTCACCCTAGACCAAACTGTACAACCAAACCTAACCAGAACCCTAACCCCAAACCCAACACCAACCCTCAACACATCCCTCAAATTAATACCAACCCTATACCCAACCACTGCCCTAAATTTCACGCTAACACTAACCCTAACCCTAAAACTGACCCTAACCCTAGCCCCAAACCTACCACCAACCCTAACCCAAAACCTAACCACAACCCCAACATCTACCCTACATACCACTCTTAACTTTATACCAACCCTGCTGCACCACAAACCTTCACCCTAACACCAACCCTAACCCTAATAGTAACCCTAATAGTAACCCTAGCCTTAAACCTTATCCCAACCCTACCACCAACACTAAACCGAAACCTAACTGCAACACCAGCACCAACCCTAAACACAACCTTCAACTTTATATCAACCCTAACAGAACCGAAGCCCTAAGCTTTATGCTAACACCAACCCTAATGCTAACCCTAACCCTAACCCTCACACTAGATCCAAACCTAACTCCAACACTAACCCAAAATCTAAGTGCAACCCCAACACCACCTGTAAACACAACACTCAAATTTATAAGACCCTAAACTGAACCACAGGCCTAAACTACACCCTAAACCCAACCCTAACCCTAACACTAACACTAACCCTAGCTCCACGCCTACCACCAACTCTAACCCAAAACCTAACCACAACCCCAACACCAACTCTAAACAGAACACTCAACTTTATACCAACCCTACACCCAACTGCAGCCGTGAACTTAACCTGAACACCAACCTTAACCCTTACCCAAACCCTAACCCTAACCCTAACCCTAATCCCAATCCTACAACCAAACCAAACCTGAACCCTAACCTGAACCCCAACACCAACCCTAAACACAACCCTCAAATTTATACCAACACTACACCCAATCGCAGCCCTAAACATAACCCAAACACCAACCCTAACCCTAACCCTAATCCTAACCTTGACACTAGCCTAACCCCTACCACCAAAACAAACCTGAACCATAACCTCAAACCCAACTCCAACCCAAAACACAAGCCTCAACTTTATACCAAACTTACACCCAACAGGAGCCCTAAATTTCACACTAACAACAAACCTTACCCTAAACCTGATCCTAACCTAGCCGTAACCCTACCACCAACCCTAACCCGAACCCTAACCCCAACCCCAACCCCAACCCTAAACACAACTTTCAACTTTATACCAACCATACACACAACTGGAGCCCTAAACCTGACCCTAACACCAATCCTAACCCTAACCCTAACACTAACACTAACACTAACCCTAGTCTCAACCGTACTGCCAACTTTAAACTGAACCCAAACCCCAACTCCAACACCAACCCTAAAAAGAACCATAAAATTTATACCAACCCTACACCCACCTGCTGCCATAAACTTCACTCTAACACCAATCCTAACCCTCTCCATAACACATTCCTAGTCCCAACCCAATCACCAACCCACACCCGATCCCTAAGCCCAACACCAACACCAACCCTAAACACAACCCTCAACTTTATTCCACCCCTACACCCAAATGCAACCCTAAACTTCACCCTAGAACCAACATACCCTAACCCTAACTCTAACCCAAACATTAGCTCCAACCCTACCACCAACCCTAACCCAAACCCTAACCCCAACACCAACACCAACACCAATGCAAAACACACCCTCAACTTAATACAAACCCAACACCCAACCGCATTCCTAAACTTCACTCTAACATCAACCCTAACCCTAATGCTAACCCTAAGCTTAGTCCCAATCCTACCACCAACCATAACCCGAACCCTAACTCAAACCCCAACAGCAACCCTAAACACAACCCTAAACTTTATACCAATCCACCACCCAACAGCAGCCCTTAATTTCACCCTAATACCAACCATAACTGTAACCGTAACCCTAACCCTAACCCTGATGCTAACCCTAGCCCAACCCTACCACCAACCCTAACCCGAACCCTAACCCCAACCCCAAAACCAACATAAACACAACCCTCAACTTTATACCAACCTTACACCCAACTGCAGCCCTAAACTTCATCATAACACCAATCCTAACCGTAACCCTAACCCTAACCCAAACCTTATCCCCAAGCCTAACACAAACCCTAGCCTGAACCCTAAATCCAACCCAAACACCAACACTAAACAGAACCCTCAACTAAATACCAACTCTACACTCAACCACAGCCCTAAACTTCACTCTAACACCAACCCTAATCCTAACCCTAACCCTAACCCTATCCCTAACCCTAAACCAAGCCCCTTCCTCATACCTACCCAAATCCGAATCCTAACCTAAATGTCAACACCAATCCTAAACCCAACTCTCAACTTTATGCCAAACCTAAATCAAACCGAAGCCCTAAACTTCACCCTAACACAACATTAATCCTAACCCTAACCCTAAACTGAAACCTAAACCTAGCCCCAAACCGAACACCAACACTTACACGAACCTTAACCCGAACCTGAACACCAACCCTAAAACTAACCCTCAACTTTATACCAACACTACACCCAACAGCAGTGCTAAATTTCACCCTAACACCAGCCTTAATCCTAGCCCTAACCCTAACCTGAATCCTAACCCTACCTCAACCCTACCACAAACCCTAAGCCGAAACCTAACTCAAATCTCAACACCAACTCTGAACACAACCCTCAAATTTATACCAACCCTTCACCCAACCATAGCCCTTATCTTCACCCTAACACTAACACTAACCCTAACCCTAATCCTAACCTGAACACTAAACCTGGCCCCAACCCTATCACCATCCCTAATCTGAATCCTAACATGAACCTCAACACCAACCTTAAACCCATCCCTCCATTTTATACCAACCCTAAACCCAACCACAGCCCTAAACTTCACCCTAACACCAACCGGTATTCTAACCCTAACCCTAACCTGAACCCTAACCCTAGACCCAACCTTATCACCAATGCTAATCCAAAACCTAACTCCAACCCCAACACCAAGCCAACTCTCAACTTTACAGAAACCCTACACTGAACTGCAGCCCTATATTTAATCCTAACATGAACACTAACCCTAACCCTAACCCTAACCCTAACCCTTACCTGAACCCTAACCCTAGACCCAACCCTTTCACCAACCATAACCCGAAACCTAACTCCAAACCCAACACAAACCTTAATCCAACCATCAACTTTATATTAAAACTACACCCAGCCATAGCCTGAAACTTCACCCTGCCATCAACCCTAACCCTAACCCTAACCGTTACCTGAACTGAAACCCTAGACACAAAGCTATCACCAATCTAAACCCAAGACCTAACCCAACCCCAACAACATCCCATAACCAAACCCTCAACTTTACACAAAGCCTACAGACAACCGCAGTCCTATACTTAATCGTAACACAAACCCTAACCCTAAACCTAACCTAATCCTAACCCTAACCCTAGGCTCAACCATACACCAACCCTAACCTGAAACCTGACCCCAACCCCAACACCAACCCTAACCCAACCGTCAACTTTATACTAAAACTAGACCTAAACACAGTCCTGAAATTCACCCTAATACCAAGACTAACCCTAACACTTACCCTAACCCAAACCTAACCCTTACTCTAGGCCCAACCTTACCACCAACCCTAACCCAAACTGTAACCCTAACCCCAACACTAACCCTAAACAAAACCCCCAACTATATACCAACCATACACAAAACCGCAGAACTAAACTTCACTGTAACATCAACACTGACCCTAACCCTAACACTAATCCTAACCCTAGCCCCAACCCTATCACCAACGCTAAGAAGAAACCTATCCCAACCCCAAAACCTATGCTAAACACCACCCTCAACTTTATACCAAACCTACACCCAACCGCAGCCATAAACTTCACCCTAACACCAACACAAAACCTAACCTTAACACTAACCCAAACCCAAACCACAGCCCCAACTCTCCCAGCACCCCTAACCCGAACCCTAACCCCAAACCCAACACCAACCCTAAACACAATCCTCAACTTTATACAAACCCTACACCCAACCACAGCCCTAAGTTTCATCCTAACACCAACTCTAAACCTAATTTAACACTAACCCTAATCCTGGACCCAACCCTACCACCAACCTTAACCCGAATCATAACCCTAACCCTAACACCAACCCTAAACACAACCCTCAACTTTATACCAACCCTTCACCGGAAAGCAGCCATAAACTTCACCCTAACACCAACTGTAACCCTGAGCCTAACACCAACCTTAGCCCCAACCCTACCACCAACTCTAACCCGAACCCTAACCCCAACCCCAACCCCAATCCTAAACACAATCTTCAACTTTATTCCAAACCTACACCCAAATGCAGCCCTAAACTTCACCCTAACACCAACACAAACCCTAACCCTCACTGAAACCCAAAACCTAGCCCCAACCCAACCAGCAACCCTAATCCGAACCCTTACCTCAACCCCAAAACCAACGCTAAACACAACCCTCAATTTATACCAACCCTACATCCAATTGCAGCCTAAATTCACCAAAACACCAACCCTGACCCTAAACCTAAACCTAACCCTAACACTAAACCTAGTCCCAACCTTACCACCATCCCTAAATCGAACCCTATCCCAAACCCCGACACCAACCCTAAACTAAACCATCAACTTTATACCAACCCTTCACTCCACTGCAGCCCTAAAGTTCACCCTAACAAAACCCAAACCCTAAAACTAACCCTAACCCTCACCAAAACCCTTGTCCAACCCTATCATCAAACCTAACCCGAACCCTTGCCTCAATGCCAACACCAACCCTTAACACAATCCTCAACTTTATACCAACCCTACACACAACTGTAGATCTAAACTTCACCCTAACACCATACTTAATCCTAACTCTAACCCTAGCCCCACCCTAACACCAACCCTAACCCGAACCCTAAACCCAATGCCCAACAATAACCCTAAACACAATCTTCAATTATATACCAACACTACACACAACTGCAGTCCTAAATTTCACACTAACATCAACCCTAACCATAACCCTAGCCCTGGTTTTACCACCTCCCCTAACCCGAACCCTAACCCCAACCCCAACATCAACCCTAAAAACAACACTCAACTTTATACCAACCCTACACCCAATCACAGCCCTAAACTTCACCCTAACACCAACTCAAACTCTTACCCTAACCCTAACCCTAGCCTCAACTCTACCACCAACCTTAACACGAACCCTTAACCGAACCCCAACACCATCCCTAAACACATCCCTCAACTTTATACCAAACCTACCCCCAAACACAGCCCTAAACTTCACCCTAATACCAACCCTAACACTTTCCTTAACCCTAACCCTTACCCTAGCCTCAACAGTACAACCAACCATAACCTGAAATCTAATTCCAACCCCAACAACCCTAAACACAACCCTCAACTTTATGCCAACCCTACACCAAAATGCAGTCCTTAATTTCACCCTTACACCAACACAAACCCTAACCCTAACCCTAACCCTAACCTTAGCCCCAACCCATCCACCAACCCTAACCTGAACCCTAACCCCAACACGAACACCAACCCTAAACACAACCCTCCATTTTATACCAACCCTGCACCCAATTGCATTACTAAACTTCATGCTAACAACACTGTAACTCTAACCCTAACCCGAACCCTAACCCCAACCTCAACACCAAACCTAAACACAACCCTCAATTGTATCCAAAGCCGAAACTGAACCACAGCACTGAACTTCACCCTAACACCAATCGTAACCCTTACCCTAACACTAAATCTGACCCTAGATGCTACCCTACCACCACACTTAACCCGAACCCTAACCCAAACACCATCATCAACACTAAACATAACCCTCAACTTTATACCCAACCTACAGTGAATCGTAGACCTAAACTTCACCTTAATACCAACACTAAAACTAACCCTATCCCTAACCCTAACCCTAGTCCCAACCCTACCAACAACCCTAACCTGAACCCCAACACCAACCCTAAACACAACCCTCAACTTTATACCAACCCTAAACCCAACCACAGCACTAAACATCACCCAAACAAAAACCCTAATCTGAAACATAACCCTAACCCTTATCCCAACCCTATACCCAATCCTAACCCAAACCCTAACCCCAAAATCAACACCAACCCCAAAGACAACTGTCAATTTTATACCAACTCCACACCCAACAGAAACCTTAAGCTTCACCCTAAAACTAACCCTATCCCTAACCCAAACACTAACCCAAACCCTAACCCTAACCCTAGCCCCAACCCTACCACAAACCCTAATCCGATCCCTCACCCCAACCCCAACACCAACCCTAAACACAACACTCAACTTTATACCAATCTTACACCCAACTGCAGCCTCAAACTTCCCCCAAAACCAACCCTAACCCTTACCCTAACCCTAATCCTAACCCTTGTCCCAACTCTACCACCAACCAAAACCCAAAACCTGATGCAAACCCCAACACCAACCCTAAACATAACCCTCCACTTTATACCAAGCCTACACCCAACTGCAGCCCTAAGCTTCACCTTAACACCAACCCCAACCCTAATCCTAACACTAACACTAACCGTAGATTCAAACCTACCCCCAACCCTAACCCGAACCCTAACCCAACCCCAACTCCTCCCCTAAACACTATATTGAACTTTATAACAACCCTATACCCAACCGCAGCCCTAAACTTCAACCTAAAACAAACTCAAACCCTAACCCTTAACCTAACTCAAACCCAATCCCCTGCAACAACCCTAACCTGAAACCTAATCCCAACCCAACACCTACCCTAAACAAATCCCTCAAATTTATACCAACCCTACACTAAACTGCAGCCCTAAACTTCACCCTAACACCAACCCTAACCCTAAACCTAACCCTAACCCTAACCCTAACACCAACCCTAACACCAACCCTAACACCAACCCTATCCCCAATCCCAAAACCAACCCTAAACACAACCCTCAACTTTATACCAAGCCTACACCCAACCACAGTCCTAAACTTCACCCTAACACCAAACTTAACCCAAACCGTAATTCTTACCCTAACTCTAATTCTACCCTCAACCCAAGCACCAACCCTAAACCGAACCCTAACACCATCACCAACACTAACCCTGAACACAACCTTCAATTTTAGGCCAACCATACAACAAAACGCAGCCCAAAATTTCACCCTACCATCAACCCAAACCATAACCCTAACCCTCACCAAAACTTTAGCCCCAACGCCACCACGAACCCTCACCCGAACACTTACCCCAATCCCAACAGCAACCCTAAACTCATCCATCAAATTTATACCGACCTGAAACCCGACGGAGCCCTAAACTTCACCCTAACTCCAACACTAACCCTAACCCTAACCCACACCCTTACTCTAACCCTAGTCTCAACCTTACCACCAACTCTAACCCGAAACCTAACTCCAACCCCAATGCCAACCGTAAACACAACCCTCAACTTTATACCAAACCTACACCCAAATGCAGCCCTAAAATTCTCCCGAAAACCAACCCTAACCCTTATGCTAACCCTAACCCAAAACCTAACACCAGTTCCAACCCTACCACCGACCCTAATCCAAACTCTTACCTCAACACCAACACCGATCTTAAACCCAAAACTCAACTTTATACCAACCCTATAACCAGCCGCAGCCCTAAACTTCCCCCTAACACAAAACCTAACCCTAACCCTAACTGTAGCCCCAACCCTACCACCAAACATTACCCGAACCCTAACCCCACCCCAACACCTAATCTAAACTCAACCCTCAACTTTATACCAACCCTACACCCATAGGCAGCCCTAATATTCACCATAACACCAAACTTAACCCTAATCCTAACCCCAACCCTAAACCTAATCCTAATCAAAACCCTAGCCTCAACCCTACTACCAACCCTAATCCAAACCCTAACCCCAACACCAACACCAACCATAAACACAACATTCAATGTTCTACAAACCCTACACCTAGCTGCAGTCCTAAGATTCACCCTAACACCAGCCCTAACTCTAACCATAACCCTTATCTTAACCCTAACCCTAGCCCCAACCCTACCACCAACTGTAACCCCAACCCTAACCCAAACAACAGCAACAACCCTAAACACAACCCTCAACTTTATACCAACCCTACACCCAACTGCAGCCATAAGCTTCACCCTAACACCAATCCTAACCCTAACCCTAAACCTAACCCTTGCCCCAACCCTACCACCAACCCGAACCCGAACCCTACCCCAATACCAACACCAACCCCAAACACAGCACTCAACTTATACCACATCTACACCCAACCACAGCCCAAAACTTCACCCTAACACCCATTCAAACCCTAACACTAACACTAACCCTACACTAAAACATTCCCCCAACCCTCCCACCAACCCTAACCTGAACATTTACCTCAACACCAACACGAACCCTAAACATAACCCTCAACTTTATACCTACCCTATGCCCAACCACAGCCCATAACTTCACTCTTGCACCAACCCTAACTCTAATCCTTAACCATAAACCTAGTCCCAACCTTACCACTAACCCTAACCCGAACCCGAACAGAGCACCAGCAACAACCCTAAACACAACCCTCCACTTTACAACAACCCTGCACCCAACCACAACACTAAGCTTCACCCTAACACCAACCCTAAACTTAACCCTAACCCTAAACTTAACCCTAAACCTCCACCCAACCCTACTACAACTGTAACACGAACTCTAACCCCAACACCAACCCTAAACACAACCCTCAACTTTATACCAACACTACACACAACCACAGCCCTAAGCTTCACCCTATCACCAAGCCTAACCCTAACCCTAGCCCCAACCCTACCACCAAACCTAATCCGAACCCTCACCCCAACCCCAACACCAACCCCAAACACAACACTCCATTTTATACCAGCCTTACACCCAATCACAGTCATAAACTTCACCCTAACAACGACCATAAACCTTACCCTAACCTTTATCCTAACCCTAACCCAACTGTACCACCAACCTTAACTCAAACTCTAAGCTGAACCCCAACACCAACCCTAAACACATCCCACAATTTTATAACAACCCTACACTCAACAGCAGTCATCAGCTTAACCCTAACAGCAATCCTAAACCTACTGATAACCGTAACCATAACTCTAACCCTAACCCTAGCACAAACCCTACCACCAACCCTAACCTGAACACTAACCCAAAACTCAACATCAACTGTAAACACAACCCTCAGCTATATACAAACCCTAATCCCTATCACAGCCCTAAACGTCACCCTAACACCAACCTTAACCCTAACCCTAATCATAGCCTCAACCCTACCACCAAGCCAAACCCAAACACTAACTCCAAACCCAACACCAACACTAAACACTACCCTCAATTTTTTACCAACCCTACACCCAACGGCAGCCCTAAACTTCACTCTTGCACCAACACTAACTATAACCCTTAACCCTAATCCTAGCCCCACTCCTACTACCAACCATAACCTGAACCCTAACCCCAACCCCAACAACAAACCTAAACAAGACCCTTAACTTTATAACAACCCTACATCCAACCACAACCCTAAACTTCACCCTAACACCAACCCTAAACTTAGTCCTAACCCTAACCTTAACCCTAACCCTAGCCACAACCCTACCACCAACCCTAACCTGAACCTTATCCCCAACCCGAACACCAGCCCTAAACACAGCCCTCAACTTTATACCAACCCTACACCCAACCGTAGCCCAAAACTTCACCCTAACACCAATTCAAACCCTAACACTAACCTTAACCCTACTCCAAAGCATTGCCCCAACCCTCCCACCAATCCTAACCTGAACCTTAACCCCAACACCAACATGAACCCAAAACACAACCCTCAACTTTATACCAACCCTACACACAACCGCAGTCTTAAACTTCACCATAACACCAACCCTAACACTAACACTAACGCTAACCCTAACCCTTACTACAGACCCAAGGCTACCACCAACACTTACCCGAACCCTAACCTCAACCTCCACACCAACCCTCAACACAACCCTCAAATTTGTACCAACCCTACACCCAATCGCAGCACTAAACTTCACCCTAACACCAACCCTATCCTTAATCCTAACCCTATCCCTAGCCCCAACCCTACCACCAACCCTAACCAGAACCATAACCCGAACGTCAGCACCAACTCAAAACACAACACTCAATTTTAAACCAAACCTACACCAAACGCAGCTGTAAACTTCACCCTAACACCTACCCTAAACTTTACCCTAAATCCTAAATCCAACAATAACCCTAGGCCTAAACCTACCACCAAGCCTAACCTGAACCCTTTCCCCAAGCCCATAAACGAACCCTAAACCCTCAAATTTATACCAACCCTACACAGCAGTGGAGACCTAAACTTCTCCCTTACACCAATGCCACCCTAAACCTAACCCTATTACTAACTTGAGCCCTAAACCTAGCCCCAACCCGACAACCAACAGTAACCCGAACCCTAACCCCAACACCAACAGGAACCCTAAACATATCCCTCAATTTTATACCACCCCTACACCAAACTGCAGATTTAAGTTCACCCTAACCCCCAACCCTAACCCTAACACTAACCCTAACACCTGCACCAAAGTTACCACCAATCCTAAAATGAACCCTAACCCCAACCCCAACACCAACTCTAAACACATCCCTCAAATTTATATAATCCCTACACCTAATAGTAGCCCTAAACTTCACTCTGACACTAACCTTAAACTTAACCCTAACCCTAACCCTAACCCTAGGCCCAACATTACCACTACATCTAACCCAAAATCTAACCCCAACCCCAACCCCAAACGTAAACACAACCCACAAATTTATACAAACCTTACACCCAACCGCAGTCCTAAACTTCACCCTAACACCAACTCTAACCCTAACGCTAACCCTAATCCTAGGCCCAAACCACCACCAATCTTAACCTGAATCCTAACGCCAAACCCAACAACAATACTAAACACAATTCTCAACTTTATAACAACCCTACACCCAACCACACCCCTAAACGTCACCCTAACACCAACTATAACCCTAACCCTAACCCTAGCCCTGACCCTAACCCTAGTTTCAACCCTACCACCAACACTAACCCGAACTCTAACCCCAACACAAAAACAAACATAAACACAACCCTCAACTTTACATGAACCCTACATCCAACCACAGCCCTAAACATCACCTTTACCCCAATCCTAACCCTAAATCCAACCCTAACCCTAGCCCCAACCCTACCACCAACCATAACCCAAACCCTAACCTCAACCCCAACACCAACCCTGAACACAACCCTCAAATTTATACCAACCCTACAAACAACCACAGCCCTAAACATCACCCTAACACCAACACTAACCCTAGCCCTAACCCAAACCTTAGCCCCACCCCTACCACCAATCCTAACCCGAACAATAACCATAAACCCAACACCAACCCTAAACACAACACTCAATTTAAACCAACCCTACACCCAACCGCAGCCCTAAACTTCCCCCAAAGCAAACCCTAACCCTTACCCTAACCCTAATCCTAACCCTTGTCCCTACTCTACCACCAAACTAAACCTGAAACCTGACACGAACCCCAACACCAACCCTAAACACATCCCTCAAATTTATACCTACCCTACACCCAACAGCAGCCATAAACTTCACCCTAACACCAACCCTAACCCTAAACCTAACCCTGACACTAAACCTAGCATCCACCCTTCCACCAACCCTAAGCTGAACGCTATCCCCTACACCAAAACCAACCGTAAACACAACTCTCAACTTTATACCAAACCTGAACCCACCTGCAGCCCTAAACTAACACCAACCTAACACCAACCACAACCTTAACTCTAACACTACCTTAACCCTAGACCCAACCCTACCACCACACTAACCCGAATTCTAACCATATCCCCAAAACCAACCATAAACACAACCCTCAACATACCAACCCCACACCCAACTGCAGCCCAAAACTTCACCCTAACACCAATCCTAAACCTAACCCTAACCCTAAACCTATCCCTAACCCTAACCCTAAACTCAACACTCAACTTTATCCCAACCCTACATCCAACTGCAGCAGTAAACTTCACCCTAATACCAACCCTAACCCTAACCCTAAACCTAAATCGAACCCCAGCCCCAATCTGTAACACCCACCTTACGCAAAACCTAACCCCAACCCCAACACCAACTGTAAACACAACCCTCAGCTTTTACAAACCATACACCCAACTGCAGCCCTAAACTTCACTAAACAGTGAAGCCCTAAACCCTAACCCTAACTCTAACCCTCACCATAACCCTAACCCTAGCATCACCCTACCATAACCCTAACCTGAACCATAACCCAACCCCTACTCCAGCCCTAAATACAATTTTCAACATTATACCAACCCTACACCCAACCACAGCTGTAAACATCACCCTAACGTGAACACTAGCCCTAACCCAAACCCAAACCCTTAACTTAACCCTAACCCTAGCCCCAACCCTACCACCAACTCTAACCCGAACACTAATGCCTACCACAACACCAAACCTAAATGCAACCCCCAACTTTAAATCAACCCTGCACCCAACCACAGCTTTAACCTTCACTCTAACACCAACACTTACCTTAACTCTAACACTAACCCTCACTCTAGCCCCAACACTACCACCAACAAAAGCCCGAACCTTAAACCAAGCCCCAACACCAACCCTAAACACAACCCTCAGCTTTATACCAAACCTACTTCCAGCCGCAGTCCTAAACTTCACCCTAAATGAATCCAAAACCTAACCCTAACCCTGACCCTAACACAAATGCTTGTCTCAACCCTACCACCAACACTTACCTGAACCCTAACCCAAACACCAACACCAACACTCAACACAACTCTCAGCTTTATACCAATCCTACACCAAACCACAGCCCTAAGCTTCATCCTAACACCAACCCTAACCCTACCCCAACCCTAACCCTAGGCCCAAATGTACCACGAACCCTAACCCTAACCCTAACCCCAACCCCAATACCAACCCTAAACACAACCCTCAATTTGTACCAACCCTACACCCACCTGCAGCACTATAGTTCACTCTAATACAAACCCTAACTGTAACTCTCACCCTAACCCTAGCCCCAACCCTACAACCAACCCTAACCCCAACTCCAACACTAACACTAAACACACCTCCAAACTTTATACCAAACCTACACCCAACCAGAGCACTAAGCTTCAACTTCACTCCAATCCTAAACCTAACCCTAACACTAACCCTAACCCTAGCCCCAACCTTCCCACCAACTCTAACCCGAACACTAACCCCAACACCAAAATCTACCCTAAAAACAACCCTCAACTTTATACCAACTCTACACCCAACAGCAGACCTAAACTTCACCCTAACACCAACCCAAATCCTAAACCATACCCAATCCCTAACCCAAACTCCTGACCCAACC
>PVIY010045782.1:0-18862 GCA_004026745.1 Myrmecophaga tridactyla | reverse complement strand
AGAGTAGAACATATGGAATAAAAATAAATAATAGGGGGAACAAATGAAAAAAATAAATTTAGTTTGAAATGCTAGTGATAAACGAAAGCAAGGGGTAAGGGGTATGGTATGTATAATCTTTTTTTCTCTATTATTGTTTTATTTCTTTTTCTGATGTCTCTTTATTTCTTTCTCTAAATCGATGCAAATGTTCTAAAAACTGATGAATATGCAACTATATGATAATATTAAGAATTACTGATTGTATATGTAGAATGGAATGATATATTAATGTTCTTTTGTTAAGTTTTTTAATTAATAAAAAGTTTAAAAAAAATGCTAGACAATACATAACAAAAATATGGTTTGAAAAATAATGGGAAAACTCAACAGAAGGAATGAGCTCACTATTTCCAGAAATTCGGAGGAGTTTCAAATTCACACTCTTATATTTCATATGATGATAACCTGAGACTGTGGTATAAAGATGCTGCTAAGCCCTTCTGGGTATGTCTGGGGAAGAGGTTAAAGGGTAAATGACATGGTCAAATACTGAAATTACAATGACCTAGTGAAGCCTGGGGTCTTGTGCATTGGTTTATGGAAGCAGAGACATTAAAAAGTGCCATCAGAGTAGCTGGAGAGAGAAAGCAGGCGTCACTGGCATGACCCTCCGGGGAGGGGTGTTGATAGGGGATTGGGTGCAGGGGGACCCCGTCCTCAACCCCAACTGGAATCAGACTCCCGTCTCGTCTCCCCCTGCCTGCCCAGTATTCAGCTTCCCCCAAAGCAAGTACCTCGTTTCTGACCTCCCTAAATATCTTACCGCGGAAGCATCTGTAAATTAGAGTGTCATCACGTTCAGTTGGAGAATTTCGCGCTTTCTGGAACAGGAGAGAGGGGCTGTGCTTTTTGACACCCCTTCTGTCGGGGCGGGGTCATCGGGAAGAGGGGAGCCGCACCGGGCTGCACGTGCTGCCAGCTTCTCCTCCTGCGGCTCGTCCTCCAGCAAAAGGGCTCAGCCAGCGCTTCCTGGGCGCCGAGGTCCCGTGCAATTCAGAAAGCCAGTAAGGCTCCTTTCCCTTCTCTCAGCCTTTTAGGAAACTTGTGAATAGGAATTTATTTAGAGAAGAACACGACACAATGAGAAAGGTTTTCCCGTTAGGGTCCCTGCCTGTCCTGCGCTGTAGCTGTCAGCTTTCCCCAGTTCCCCCCTGTCAGGGTAAAGTCACCCACAATCCATTGGTCTGGGTAATCGAGGTGATAGCCAGTGAAGGCGATCTCTTTTGCATCCATTTCTAAAATAAAAATAATAATAATTGCTTTTATTTGTTGCCATCAATTTAAATAATGTTTAAGCATCATTTTTTTTTGCTCAGGGTGACATTAGTGGCAAGCCTGTTTTGGGGGCTCTGTAGCTCTGAATAACATGAAAACCTGTGTGTGTTTTTGTCTGTCGATATTGCTGCAGGCTTGGCCTCGGTCATGGAACATGAGGCATTACTGACCAGTAGAACAAGCTCAAGACATTCACTCATTGATTTTTAAACAGTGGGGAAAAGAAATGAGAGAAAATTGTAATACAGTATGCAATTGCTTTTTAAATGTCTTTGCATCATTTTGTTGAGAGACCGTGCTGATACCACAGCATCACATTTTAACACGTTAAAAGTGCCTTATTTTCTAGAAAACAGTTTAAGAAAATGTAATTCACTAGTGTTTTAATTTTTATAAGTAATGTGTGTTACATTTATAACTAGGAAATGGTATACATTAAAAGTAATAATGGCTCAGGAATTTAAGCCTTTTAAAGTAGGAAAAAAAAAATGGAAATTACAAAATTGCATTCCAAGCACACACAAAAGCTACCCTCCATTCAAAATACATAGAGATGGCTGATAACATATATTTAATTTTTTTTAAAAAAGTGTCCATACTTAAAGCCATGAGCTAAATTTCTAAGAAACGGAGAAGGAAGTCAGTGCCAGGGAGCCATGGAGAGTCAGGATCTTATATAGATACTCTCATCCAATTTTTAATGCCAACCAAAAAGCAATTACAAACTTCATCTCAGGCTTGGTAAGGAACGTGAGCCCAGCTCCCCGTGTATAAGTAGGAGTTAGATTTGGGCTACTTTTTCTTCTACTGTCACAAAAGAGCTCCAACCTTCTAGGTACTGACCCAAGCCACTTGGGTCAATCAGACAAGGTCAAAAAGACAATCAGAATGACAGCAGTTTTATCATCAGCAATAATATGTTGGAAGACAAGGGCATAATCACTTCAAAGTGTTGAAGGCAAATAAATTTGAAACTAGAATTCTATATTTGTCTAAATTCATCCTCAAGGATGATGGCTGCACAAAGATATTGTCGAGCTAGAAAAATTAAGATAATGCACCACCATTGAGTCCGAACAGAAATACAATAAAAATGTTTCTAAAAGTACTAAATAAGGTGAAAAATATTTAAAGTAAATTGATTAATTACATTGGACAACCTTATGAGTTAATTATATACGAAGACAATAATATGAATATATTATTGTATTACAAAAACTAGAATGACGATTTTAAAAATGATGCACTGAAGAGGAGAGTAAGAGGGAGAGATGTTAAAATATTCTAAGGTCCTTATATTTCAAAGATAAAATACTAATTGAATTTAGATGTTTTTAAAATATGAAGAATGCATTTTATAGTTTTCAAAACAAACATGTAAGTAAATAATAATAAATGTTAGTATAAGTAACTCTAATGTGGTAGAAAAATACAGAGGGATTTAAAAATAATGTATCTTATCATAATGGGTTTCACCATGAAATGCCCATGCTGGCTGTGGATAATTTTACTCAAACTGTTATGTACAAGAGAGGCTGTCTTCTGGCTCTGGCTCATGGAGGTCTTTACTTACTTGTATCTAACTAGTACAGAATTTCCTTACTAGAAATGGGATCCTGTGGCAACAAAACCTAAAATAAATGGCATTGGCTTAATATTCAGGCAGAGGACAGACTAAATGAAAAGGTGGTAAGTGTAACGAGCTGGATTGTGGACCCAAAAAAGGTCTGTCCATATGCCAACTGCCAGAGCCTGTGAATGTGCCATCATTGGAAATAGAGTCTTTACAAATGACATTGAGTTAAGGACCTTGAGATGACATCATCCTGGATTAACTGGGTAGGTCCTCAGTCCAATGGCAGGTGTCTCCATGAAAGAAAGGCAGAGGGAAATTTGACACGGAAGAGGAGAGACAACACTCCGAGGAGAAGGCCATGTGATAATGGAGGCAGATCAGAGTTGCGCAGCTATGAACTGGGGAAGCCAAGGATGGCCAGCACCTGAAACAGAGACAAAACAGAGACCAGGACAGAGGCATAAAACAGATTGTCCCTCCGAGCCTCCGGAAGGAACCAATCCTGACACCACTTTGATTTCAGATTTTAGTCTCAAGATTGTGAGAGAATAAATTTCTGTTCTTTAAGGCCATTCAGTTTAAGGTAATTTGTTACTGCATCACTTAGAAACTAATACAGTGCCCTTTGCTATGCTATGGCAAGAACAAATAAAACAGTTGCCTGCAATAACTTGGAGGGCATCACCGACCCATCGAACCTGTAACTTTAATGAAACTGTTAACAAAAATGTCAAAATGTTGGTATGAACTGTCTATTCTTGGCACTTTTAGGAAACTTCTATGAGAAGAATGAGCTAAATTTATGTTAGTGAGTTTTCAGGCAGAGATGGAAATGAATTCACTTTCCAGAGGAAGGCTTTCTCTGCCTGAGGCTTGGCTCTAAATGTATGTGGAGACTCAGGGGTTGGGAACTCAAGTGTGATAATGGTTGGCTCTGAAGAGTAAGCTTCAGCAGACAATGGTGGCCTCAATCCTTTCTGAATTTAAGAATTATCTCCAGAGTCAGCTACTAGAAAATTAGAGCCAACTCAACCTCAGAGGTTGCTTTTAAGATCTTCCCACACAAGATTTGCATTGAGTTACCCTCAAGGTCACCAGAATTAAGAGGAAAGAGATGACTATTGGGCAAAACCCAGAGGCTAGTACATAAAAGAGTCTTCACACATAAGAAATAAAAGCCAGACAGTATCTTTTGAGGCAACTTCCTTGAAGCAAGGTTATGGGGAAATTTACATTGCAAAAAAAGCACAAGGCTAACCAGTAAAACATCCATAAAAAATCAGGATATGAAAACTTGCATTCCTTCTAGTACAGGCATACTCATAGAGCCCACGTCAAACATGGTCCTAGAGGATAACGAAAAACAAAAGTCCCTCTTACAGGGCAAAGGCAGAACCTATGAAGGACCCAAAAGAGCACCTTACAGAGAACAGAAGGAACAGCTGTTGTTTCTACCAAGTCATTGATTATAGGGTTTTGGAGCAGGGTAAGCAAATAGTTTGATTCAGTTCATTACATATTAGCCCATAAAGCATCTTACCTGGGCTTAGTGGAGAAGTTCACATATTACCTAGAAATACTAGATATGGCACTAGATGTGAACACCAGGTAGGACATTGAGTTGTCTCTTGAGGAAAGAATGAGCTTCTCTCACTTTGGGAACTAGGGTACATATGAAAATTTGGGCCCCCAAAGTATGGAATGGAATGTGACAGCATTGTGAATAGTTCCTCAATGCACATTCTCCCCAGCTCTAGCACTAGAATTTTAGCTATATATTGTATAATACTAATTAAGGACTATATTTCCCAGACTCTCTGGCAGATAAGTGTGACTACATTGATTAAGTTTTTGTCAATGCAAAATGAAAGCAAGTGCTATGGGCAAATTCTATGTTGTGTCCTTGAAATGAGAGTGTGCCCTCCTCTTATACTTTCTACCTCCTGTCTTGCACTGGTGAAGCCTGGAACAGCCATGCTGGACTATAGATGGCAGCCAGATTTTAAGAACTACAGAGAGGAAATATAGGAAATATTGGAACTGTTATACCACATAGCCATGGTATCAGCCCTGACTCACTAACCTGGACATATAGCGGACAGAGAGTCAAACAACTATCATATTTGAGCTGCTATATATTAGTGTCATCTTATTATAGTAAGTTAATCTGTATATTAATAAAAACTCATCACAGACTGGGAATGTCTGCAAAGGCTAATATCAAGTTCAGAATTTAGAGTACATAAAAAATGGAACTCAAAGAGCAAAAACAAACTGCTCTATTGATAAATGTACAAATATTATGAACTTGCAAATCAAAGAAAAGAAAACTTTAATAAAAATTAAATTAAAGGGTATTAAACATCTCTAACAGCAAAGATTGCAAATTACCATCAGACAAATTTTCTAGCAATAATATGTTTGACAAAACTTTTTATAAGGGAAATTGATAATTTCTTATATGGGGTGGGGGTGGGAGAGATGTGAATTGTTGCAACCCCTTTGAAGTGCCATCAAAATGGCAAACCCTATCTAGTAAAATGTTAAATGCACATGCTCCATGTCCAAGTAGTTTCTGTTTTTAGATAAAGAAATCACTAGCTGTATGGTTTCTATCAGCCAAAACATCATAGACAATTAGAAATCTGGAGATAAACTAAATGCCCATTAAACATAAATGGATGAATACAATGGGTTCTCTTCACAGTGGAGAGTAATCCCTGATCCATTCTCTTTCTCTCTCTCCATCTCACACACATACACACCTATATAAGCCGTGATATTGAGAAATCAAAGCAAGCTCAGATGGATAAATAAGTAAAGGAGGGCATCACTTCTTGACAATGTTTAAACACATAAAATGTGCAATATTTCCATATAAAATATTTTAGTGGCTTAAAAAATCATTTTTATGTAGTTGTCTCTAAGCAGCATAGGAAATGAAACTGGCTGTTAGAGTAAAAGGATGTTATTTTTAAAGTTTAAATTTTTCTTTTTAAATATGACCAAACATAAAAAATAAAACTTTGGTCCAGAGTGTTAGAAACATAGATATTTGTTAAACTATTATTTTTAGATTTTGGAACTTGTTTTCTCAAAAAAGCAATTAACTTTCATGAAACATTATAAGGTCCATTCTTACAGACTCCCACATTTCATTTTGTCAAAACAGATAGCACTTCTTTTATTAACACATGGATTAGAGGAGCTCTTTAACAGGTTTACATAAATTTAGGTGGACAGAATTTTCTGCAACCTAGTTTTTCAGATTACTGAGCATCTATATTTTCTGGCTTTTGTCCACGTACCCACTAGGGACCTGTCAACATGTAAACATGCTTAACAGGATTTTTTTTTCAAGTGTGCTTTGGTTTGCCAGGACTGGTATAAAGTAGTAAACATTGGGCTAGCTTTAATAAATCCCTCACAGGGATTTATTGTCTCATCGTTTTGGAAGGTTAAAAGTCCAGAATCAGGTCTTTCTCCTGCTGTTGTGACCAAGAAATTAGGATTTAGTGGGTGATGTTGATTACTGAATCATTATGTAGATATTTTTTTTGACTTTCTTGTACATCGGAATAGACAGAGGGAAATAGCTGAAATCTCTGAACTGTAATCCAGCTGTCTTGAGCTCTGATAATGATGGTATAGCCTTTATCTTGTGCCCCTGTGATTGCAGAAGCCTTGTGATTAACCTTCATTTATACCCTCTTATCCAGCTTTTCTACTTTAAAGTCTTGTAATCACTAAAGACAGCCGCTAACGTTTATTAAGGAAGGGTCTTGAGTCCCCCCAGAGGTAACCCACTCCAAGTCCAAAGTTATCTTGATAACCAAAGCTGAATCTAAACAATGTGGCTCACCTGACATGAGCAATAGCTTAGACTTTAACTAAGTGACCTATAGCTCATTATAATACTAAAGATCTGCACATCATCATATTAAGGCCACCATTTTCTTACCTACGTTCTGTGATTGAACATGTAATCAGTCTGCACTTGCCTAATAATTAGTTCATCTCTAATGACATCAGCTGGGGCCACTGTGCTTATGTCTAAACCCTGCCCATTTTTTAGTTCGATAAAATGATCAGAATTACTGCAGTTCAGGGAGACAGATTTCAGACCGATAGGCCATCTCATCTCCTGCTACCTGCCTAGTAATAAACTTTTTCACTCTTTGAAACCCCAGTGTCCCAGGAATGGGTCATTTGAGTGTGTCAGGCAGAGAACCCACCACTTTTGTCTGGTGACACTGTCTGTGGTGTGCTGACGACAGCTGGCTGCAATCTGTGGGGTTTCTTGGCTTGCAATTCTGCCTCCAGTAAATGGTGCTCTGTCTCTTGGTCTCTTGTTGTGGCTTTGCTCTACCAGAAGGCGTCCCACTTTCCTCTTCCTTGTAAGGACTCCAGTCCTGTGGATTAAGGCCTGGAGCCAATTTGGCCTCATCTAAAGAGGATCTTCAAATATCCATCACAAATGAGTTAGCACCTTAACTAAAAATGTCGTCAGAGGTCCTAGTTACAAATTGGTTCACACTCACAGCAAGAGGAGTTAAGATTTGGGCATGTGTTTTGTGACTGACATGATTCAATTCCCAATATAATAGTAGGCAGGAAATTCCAAAATATTTTCCATAGCCTTTGACTTCCCCAGTGGAGATGCTACAGTAACATCTGAAGTTTGACTTCCTCCTGATGGGGAACACGTCATCTGCTCTGTCTGGTATAAAAAGACACAGTGATCCACTGAAATGACTTTTGAATGTAGGAAGATGTCAAAATTTTATTTATATAAAATAGTCTACATAACAATTTCAGTGTTGACTGACAGGGCATCTTGGGTGTGGCCACGGGGCAGTGAATAATGTCTGGGTAGGGTCTCTACACAAAAGATGTCTATACTTCCTTTGAGGAACCAAAACAGGGACCGGAGACATAATTAGAAGACAAAGGCAGCACTGAGTGCTGACCCCCAGGGCAGGGACTGGAAGTGATGAGCTAGTGAAATGGTTGAAGTCTTTCGAAAGGATTAGAGAAGTGAGCTGGAGAGAGGGAGGGATGTTCACATTAGATTGAGAAGGTTCTGAGAAGAAGCGGTGCACAAGAGACCTGTGGCTGCACACCTGGACAGCGGAGGTCACACTTGTATATGGAACGTTGGCTTGTGCCACACAAGGTCTGGAAGATGGCTTCGGTGAGGGTCCCTGTGGATGCCTGCTAGGACCACTGAGCTCTGGGGGCCTGGGAGTGAAGGCAGTCACACCTCAGGTTTGGTGGCCAAAATTGATCACCTTCAATTATTGGACACTGGTTTTTCTCTGTGATTTGCTCCCAGGTAGAACTGGCAATTTTTGACTGAAGGATGGGTTTAGGCATGCAGCTAATAGCCACAAGACTCTGGTCACAATTCCTCAATAAAACCCCGTACCCAAAAAGCAGAACCCCAGCAATGTCTGCTGCTCTCTGAGTGCTAATTCAGCATCACCATTTATTTCTGGATATGAGCCTGTTTAAGGCAGAAAAGTCGTACCTGCAGAGATTCCACCATCTGCCATACATGATCACATGTCATTTGACTGAATTCTCACAGCTCCAAGCAATCACTATCACTGCTATATAATTCAGGAAGCAGAGGCACAGAGGATTCAAGTCATTTGTGCAAGGTCACATAGCAAATGCATCCTTAAACCAGAATTCACACTCAGGATTTTGATTTTGATTTGATTTGATTTTGATTGTATTTCAATTGCCTCTGTCTGCCAAAGAGGCAAGTACTACTGCACCCAAGAGCTCTAAATATATTCTGATAAAAATGGACAGCAGGCAGCAGAGGATGCTGGGCACAAATCCTGGTTTCCAATTCCTAGTTTTCCCCATCGGAGACCTCAAGACAGTGAGTGGAAGATGGAATGGGCAGTACGTAAAAAAAGAAGAGAAAAATGTGAGCACAGACCTTTGTGACAGTATGTGGAAAGCCATGCTCTGCTTCACCGCTCCCACCCTGCGTGGATGTTCCCACGGGGAGTGCACAGGCCACGGCGTGTGGGGCTTAGATAATCAGCATGTGCTGGGTGCAGCTCAGTGGGGGCATCTCCTTCGCGGTGAATTCGGGGGCTGCCCGTGGTGGGCGTCCCTGTGAGTTGCTGAAGGAAGCGATAAGCTTGAGATTCATCCAGTTGTGAAATCGGTCAAAAGGGAAAAAACAAATGTACCCCCTATGCCGCGCACACATACATGCACAACGTCTTGGTGTGAAAAAGGGATCATCCTTATATTGAAATTAACCATTTTGTTACTTCTGCCCACTTCTCTGAGTTTGGGAAATGCTTGGACAAACTGAGAGGGGGATGAAGATATTTCTAAAAACAAAATCTTAATGAAGACCCAATGTACATACAAGGAGATTAAAAATATACCTGAAAACCCACACAAATTCTGTAGTCTAGATTATGGCAATGTACTGATGTTAATTTCAATGTTTTGACAAATATTCCGTGATTATGTAAGATGTTAACATTTGAAGAAACATTGGATAAATGAAATATGCTTGTCTTGAGGTAGCCCTGGTCTAGATTTAGAAGTCTTGGAGCTCATGTTTAGAAAAAGTGCTTTTTAACCTAAAGTGCTATTGCCTGGGTGAGAATTGATGCAACTTGTGTCACAAAATCCAACCCACTCTGAACATAGGATTTTATGAAACAAGAAACTTGTGCCAGCAGAGAAAAGAACACCCAGTTCAAAGTACAGATGCAGTGGCTGCTTCCGAGTGTACCAAGCCTTTGACATGGCAATAATGACTTAATTCTCCAGAAAAAATATATATTCTCTATTTACAAATATTCTCAAGTTATCTTGAATGAGGTCACTACTCAGAGCTTTATACACTTCCTGCAGTTAGTCTGCCTATTACTTTCTAGAGAACTAAATTTTTCTCTGTTATAGCTGTAGTTAGTTGTTGTCATCTGTAGCCTGACACTACTTGTTAAGGAGAAGATCTGATTTAAGAGTTTCTAAAGAAAGATGAAAGAGAATAAGAAGGATGGAGTAACTGTTCTGAATGGAGCTTTGAAAGTATATTTAAATATCTTTGTTTCCTTAAACAACTGGCATTAAAGGGGGATAATAGAGTGACTGTGTATTTCTGTTTACCTGGGACAGCCCTGATTGACACCTGTCATCCTGGTGCCTGTTTCACCCTCAGATGTCTTCCACTTACGGTGATTAACCATATCGTCACCTAATCACAGACTGAGTGATTGCACTTCTTTTTACACAGGAGAAACAGTGGTCCAGCAGGATGAAAAGACTTCTGCAGGGCGCCCAGGGATCTGAGTGCCCGGGGCCAGGTCCAAGCACCATCTCTGCAGTCAGGTAGGAGGTTCTCTTAACAGTGATTGACAGCATCACCTTTCAGGCAGACGTTGTGTGAAAACCCAGGGACGGGCTGCTTATCTTGGCCTGAAAAATACTGAACCGAGAAATCCAGAGAGACCCTAGATCAAACTCGAAGGTGCTCTTAATGCAATGTTTTGCATCGTTGAAGCATTTGAACTGAAGCACTTGCCAAAAGCCAGCCTATACTTGGCACTTGTAACTCATTTCAATAATATCAATTATGTTAAATGTATGAGGGGCTTTATCACGTGGAAGGGGGAGGGGGAAGAGATAGTGACCTAACTGGGAATTGCTTACTCAAAAGCTGTTTTGCAGCTCCAGAGCCCCTCTCCATCCATTCTCCTCCGCTGTGAGTGATAGGCTGAAGGACGTAAGGCACTGTACATGTTCATGGACACAAAGCAATCCAGTCTTGGGGCTGGATGGGTTCCAGCTCCTACAAGTTCTCCACAGCAAAGCTGCAGTATTAAATATGAGAGCAGGAGGGCAGAGGGCCCTTCACAGCTGACCTTTGGATGAACTTAATTACAATCAGCAAGGAAAAAATGCTAGGCCTTTCATACAACATAATGGAGTTCCTCTAATTTGTTCACCAGCGGTGCCCAGCAGCCCTTCTCCCTATAGAACACTTTCCCGTGCAAACACGAATTCAGGCTACAGCATATGAGAGAATCAGGCAGATGAAGATGTGAAGTGTGTAAAGGTCCTGGACAACAAATCCCCCTGGCACTCTGCTGTCACTTTGTGGGTTACTGTCAAACCAGATATTATGAATTTATTTGGTGCTATGGATGAAAGCACCTAAATGATTAATGGTACTAGGCAACAAAGATTGACTTTTGGGATGCTGAAGTGATTTTGAGTGACTGATAAAAAGTTTTATTAATCACAGAATTAATATGTGTTCTCTTTCAAATTACATGGATTATTTTTAACTGCAAGGAAATGGTAAGATTTTTTTTTCTTTTTTAATTATAGGAGTTGTGGGTTTACAGAGGCAATCATGTGCAAGTACAGAATCCCCAGATACCACCCTGTTATTAATACTTTGCATTGGTGTGGTACATTTGTTACAACCAATGAAAGCACAGTTTTGTATTACTATTAACAACAGTCCACAGTTAGTATATGGGATGTATCAGTACTGTTAATTATCTTCACATGAATTAAATTCACAATGTTGTGCTACCATCACCACCATCCATTACCAAAACATTTCCATTATTCCAAAGAGGAACTCTATGCATTTCAAGCCTTAACTTACCATTCCCTATCCCCACTTCATCCCCTGGTAAAACATATTCTAGATTCTAACTGGATGAGTTTGCTTATATTAATTATTTCAAATCAGTGAGATCACACAATCTTTATCTTTTTTGTGTCTTGCTTACTTCAGTCAAAGTGAAGTATTCAAAGTTCAATTATGCCATCGCATGTATCAGAACAACATTCCTTTTAATGGCTGCATAATAGTCCATTGTCTATATATATATATCATATTTTGTTTATCCATTCATCAGTTGATGGATGCTTGAGTTGCTTCCATCCTTTGGCAGCTGTGAACAGGCAATTGTGAATGCTGCTATGAACATCTGTGCACAAATATCTGTTTGAGTCTCATTTTCAGTTCTTTTGGGTAAATACCTGCATGTGAGGATGCCAGATCATATGGTAGTTCTATACTTAGCTTTCTGAGGAATTGCCAAATGTGCTGCTGAATTTAGCTTAGTTCAGCAAGTTGCTAAAGAATTTTACATCTATATTCATAGGAGATATTGGTCTATAAGTTTTTTTCTTGTGATATTTTTATCTGGCTTTGTTATAAGGTGGATGTTGGCCTTGTAGAATGAGTTAGGGTGTGCTCCCTTTTCTTCAAGTTTTTGGCAGAGCTTGAGCAGTATTGGTATTGATTCTTATTGAAATATTTAGGAAAATTCACCCTTGAAAGCTTCTGGCCCTGGAGTTTTCTTTGTTGGGGGTTTTTGGTTGCTGATTCCATTTCTTTACTAGCTATTGAAAGAGTTTGTTGAGATCTTCTGTTTCTTTTTGGGTCAGTTTAGATTGTGTGTGTTTGCTGGTTTGAATTTGTTATGTACTCCAGAAAGCATATGCTCTTTTAATCTAGTCTTGTGAGGGCAGAACTATTGTTGGGTGGGGACTTTTGATTAGGTTGTTTCCATAGAGATGTGACCCCACCCATTCAAGCTGGGTCTTAAACTGCTTGCTCGAGTCCCTTAAGGGGGAGAGAGCTCAGAGCTGAGAGAAGCTAAGAGAGAAAGAAAATGCCCACAGAGACATTTTAGACTGAAGAACCAGAGACGTCGCCATGTACCTTCTCATGTGGCAGAGGAACCCCAAATGCCAGTAGCCTTTCATCTGAGAAGACAAGCCTCTTGTTGGTACCTTAATTTGGACATTTTCACGGCCTTAGAACTGTAACTTGTAACTTAATAAATCTCCTTTGTAAAAGCCAACCCATTTCTGGCATATTACATTCCAGTAACGTTAGCAAACTGAAACAATCCATTTCATCTGTGTTATCTAATTTGTTGGTATACAGTTGTTCATAATATCCTCTTATAGTCCTTTTTATTTCAGAGGAGTTGATAGTAATGCCCCCTTTTCCATTTCTGACTTTTTTGAGTCCTTTCTCCTTTTTTTCTTTGTCAATGTAGCCAAAGGTTTGCTATTTTATTGTTTTGAAAGAACCAATTCTTGATTTTGTTGACTGTCTCTATCATTTTTTTTATAATCTATTTCATTTACCTCTTCTCTAATCTTTATTCTGTTGCTTATGCTCACATTGACTTTAGCTTGTTCTTTTGGTTTTGAAGTTAGATCTTGGATTTGAATTTTTTCTTCTTTATTAGAGCTATAAATTCCCCTCTCACTACTGTCTTTGCTGCATCCCATAAAATTTGACAAATTGTGTTTTTATTTTCATTTGCTTCATGATATTGTTTCATTTCCACATCTTTGTGAATTTTCCATTTCTCCCTGTTATTGATTTCTAGCTTCATTCCATTGTGGTATGAGAAGATATATTATTTCAATATTTTTTAAATTGTTGAGAATTCTTTGTGACCTGAGATATAGTCTAACCTGAAGAATGATCCATATGCACTAGGCAATAATGTGTATTCTGTTGTTGTTGGGTGATATTTTCTATATGTGTCTGTTAGGTCTAGTTAATTTACAGTATCATACAAGTATTGTATTTTCTTATTGATCTTCTGACTGGATATTCTGTCCATTATTGAAAATGTTGTAGTAAAGTCTCCTACTATTGATGTAGAACTGTCAATTTCTCCCTTCAAGTCTGTCAGTATTTGCATCATATAATTGGGGGCTCTGCAGTTAGGTACATATATATTTGTAATCGTTATATCTTCTTATTGAATTGACCCCTTTTTATAGTATATAATTACCATCTTTGTCACTTGTAACTATTTTTGACTTAAAGCCTATTTTTTCTGATATTAGTATAACTACCACAGCTCTGTTTGATTACTATTTGCATGGCACTATTTTTTATTCCTTTCACTTTCAAACAACTTGTGTCTTCGAATTTAAGGTGAGTCTCTTGCAGTCAGCATATATTATATGGTCTCATTTGGAAAATGCTTATAAAAAAAATGGGATCTTGATTATAAGCTCTTATAGCAGATACATTTAGCCCAGAGCTGTAATTATTATTTCTAGATATTGAGAGGCTGTGCTATATATGTATAACCTGGTATTTTCATGGAAATGTGGGTACCTGGGTGACACCTAAGCCTCAGAATAGGAATTCTACAGTTCTGAAGTTCAGCATTGCCACATTCAGCAACTGCTAAAGAAACTGAAAAAGAGATCAGGCTGCAGTTAGAGATAAGAATGAAGACAATCGGGTCAGGACTAAGGTAAATCAGAACACAGGGGTAAGGAAGACATTGTCTGTATTTCAGAACTTCACCTACTCTGAGACCAAAGGAAGAGAGGTTTATTTTGTCCAGAACCTAAATTTTCTGTAGCATATATTCTAACTCAACCTGTATGGATAGATCATTTAAACAACCCAAACACATGGATCCCAGAATGGAAATGAAGGCTTGTAATTCTATATAGCTTAGTATAATGCCTGGATACATACCAGAGTATGTTGAGCAGATAATTAAAATGTATTGGCAAAGTCCCTTGAAGAATGGGAGAGAAAATATGGAACTATTAAACTTTACCACTGGGGAAACCCCTGATACTGTGTCAATCATTAGGGACTCCCAAGTCGATAGGCCAAGTCCTTGATCATGAGGCTTGCTGTTGTGAGGCTCATGCATGTAGTGGGGAAGCTTAGCCTACTTATAGGTATGCCTCTTTTGTTGTTCAGATGTGGCATCTCTCTCTCTCTCTCTCTAAGACCAACTCTGCCAGTGAAATCTTTACCCTCCCTCCGTGTGGGACATGACATCTAGGCATGAAAGTTTCCCTGGCAGTATGGGAGATGACTCCCAGGGATGAGCCTGGCCCTGGCACCATGGGATCGACAATATCTTCCTGACCAAAAGAGGGAAAAGAACTATAAGAAATAGGTGTTAGCGGCTGAGAGAGTTCAGATAGAGTTGAGAGGCTACTTTGGAGGCTTCTCTTACACAAGCTTCAGCCAGATATTGCTACTTATCACGGTTTGCCAACCCCCAACCAAAACCATTCTTAAAGAACACCTCAGGCTTTATCTGGGATTCTACAAAGATTCCATGCACTATGATTACTTTCCAGAAACCTACAACCTCCAGTTGCATTCCTAGGCCAAAAAGTCCTAAAACCCAGAGGGCCCAGCCTCTCCAGAATGTCAACTAGTTTCAACCCCCATTACAGATTATCAACAGCCCTTTCCAACATGAAAAAGTTAGAATTGGTATAGGGCCCAAACCCCTAATGATTAGGAGAAAGATCTAAGGAGAAGGTGGAGTGATAACCGAGAAGATAGGATTTAAGTAATGAGTATGATTGCTGAATGATTATATTACTATTTCTTTTTTTCTCCATGTCTTGGAGCAGTTAGAAGTAAAAACCCAAAATTGTGGAATTGTAACCCATACCAATCTCTGAAACTTGTTCTACAACTAATTGTTGCAGTGTGCTTTGAAATTTATTGCTTTTTTGTATATATGTTATTTTTCATAATAAAAAACTTGGTTGAAAAAAAAGAAATACATTAGGACTGGTATTTATAATTACTGAAATGATTACATTTACTGCAGGTCTTTATTTATTTATGCTGCTTTTGCACCACTGTTTAGTGCCCTTTCCTTTCACATTGAAGAACTCCCTGCAGCATTACTTGTAGGACAGATCTAGTGGTGATGTACTCTTTCAGCTTTCATTTATCTGGGAGTATCTTCATCTCTCACTGATTTTTGTAAGAAACTCTCACCAGATAAAAACTTCTTGGTTCGTAGTTGTTGTCATTCAGCACTTTAAGCCTTTCCACCCCCTGCTTTCTTTACGCCATAGTTTCTGGTGACAAATTGGCATGCAACGTGATGTCCTCTCTTGCACACAGCACATTGCAGCTTTCAGAACATGTTCCTTATCCTTTCGATGTGACAGTTTTTGATCAATATATGACGGGTTGTGTTTGTCTTCATGTTTGTCCTGTTTGGGGTTCTCTGGGTTTCTTGGACATGCATATTAATTTGCTAAGAATTCTCTTTTATTATTTTTCTGAATATTCCTTCTGCCCCTTTACTTGTTCTTCTTCTGGGCCTCCCATAGTGTGCATATGGGTATGCCTGATGGAGTTCCAGAATTCTCTGAAGCTATTTTTGCTTTTTATAACTCTGTTTTCTTTCTGCTCCTCAGCCTCACTCATTGCAATTCTCTTCTCTTCTAGTTCACTGGTTCTTTCTTCTGCCAGCTCCAATCTGCTATTGGAACCCTCCTTACTATTTTTCATTTCAGTTATTGTGGTCTCCAATTCTAATATTTGTTTGATTCCATTTAAAAATTTCTAGCTCTTTACTAATATTCTCATATTTCTCATGTATTGTTTTCCTGATTATCCTTTAGTTTCTCTCTCTTTATTTTCTTTCATCTCCTTAAGCATTTGTAAGATTGTGGTAGTCTGAAGCTGTGTGTACCCCAGAAAAATATTTTCTTAAAGCTGATGCGTTCCTGTGGGTGTGGACCCACTGTGAGTAGGATCTTTTGGTGAGAAGGCTCTTAACTTCAGTTGAGATGTGACCTGCCTCATTCAAGGTGGATCTTAATCCTCTTACTGGAGTCCTCTGAAAGAGGATAAAAGACAGAGAGAAGACACCAAAAAAAGAAAATAAAAAGCCCCAGGGAAGCTCAGAGGGGGAAGAAAAGCCACAGACCTGGGAGAGAAGGACTCACACATAATCTCAGGAAGAAAGCCACAGACAGAGCATCCAGAAATGGAATGGAACGGAAACCAGGAGAGAAGGACCAGCAGCCACTGGTCCTGGGCCCCACTGTGTCCAAGAGAATTCTAGAGATCATCATGGCCTCAAAATTGTGACTCCAGATATCATCACAGCCTCAGAATTATGATTCCAGATATTGTCAAGGCCTCAGAACTGAGACTCCAGATATCATCATAGACTCAGAATTATAAACTTGTAAGTTAGTAAATCCCCATTGTAAAAGCCAACCCAGTCATAGGATATTTGTATTTCATCAGCTTTAGCAAACCAAAACCACAATCATCTTTTTAAAGTCTTTGTTCACTAAGTCCACAATCTTCTTCCTTAGTGTTTTCTGGATTTTTGTCCTCTTCCTTTCGATGGACATCATGCCCTGTTTCTTTGTCTTGTATTTTTTGTTACACACTGTACATTTTAATTCATTCCCTGAGATGTCCGCTTTTTATTTGTATCCAGCTGGCAATATGACCCATACATTCTAGAGTGTCAGTGGGCCTAAGGGAATGTCCACCCAAGGCAGATGGCAAGTGCAGGGTCTTCCCCTCTTCCTGGGCATGGGCCTGCTCCAGGCTTGGTGTGTGTTTGTCCCTCTAGAATCCCCTTCTTTATAGGAGTTCGAACACTGCCTCTATTTCCCACGTGACAGAACTTCTTCTTCTTCTGGGTGTTTAAATCAGTTATTGCTTTGTCCTCTGCTGCCTGCCTCAGTAGTTTCTTACTTTGCTTTCATTGCCTGTCACAAGCTGCTTTTACCTGGAGGACAAATTCAGGGAGGGTGTGCACACCTGAGAGAGTTCCCCAGGTCAGACAGGGTGCAGACCAGCTCCGGACTGCTCTGTGGGGAGGGCAAGGAAGGTGCCAGGAACCCCTACCATCGTGCCCAAAGTTCAGCTTTCTCGACCTGCCAGCAAATGCAGCACTTGCACTGACCCCTGCAGCTGGGGGGAGGGTGGCCTTTTGTCCAGAGGGGTTGGACAATGGCTGCCCTCAGAGCCGTGCCCAAAGCAGTGCAAAGTCAGTGGTCAAAACCCTAAACTAGCAATTGGTTGTGCAAACCTTGATATTGGGTGAGTGGATTTTTGCACCCGTTTCTGTCACCAGGGCCCTAGCAGGGCCCGAACCCCTGCCTCCGGAGGAGGGGATGGGCACCGTAAGTGGTGTGTGGAAAAGGCAGTTCGCTGCTCTTCCCTGCAACTTGCCAGCCGCTCCCTCCCACTCGTCCTGGGATGTTGGAGTGCTCTACTGGACTCTGGAGTTTTGAAATAGTTGTTCCTGACAGCTCCTGCCTGTTTAGTAGTTGTTCTGGTGGGGGGACTTCATCCTGGAGTTTCCTCCTTCGCCCTCCTCCCACCACCCTCAGCCAGGAGGATTGATTTTCAGTTTAACATCTGCAGGTAAAATTGAATTTGAGTCATAATTTAAATACATGTTGAGGAAGAGGCTAATGCATGGAAAATGTAAAATTACACTTAAAATTCCTGGCCTCTATTTCCTGGTTCTTCCCCTCTGAGATCAAGTAACACACGCACACTATATACAAGCTGCAGGAGAATGTCAAGACAGATGCCACGTGTTTTTCTTTTCTTTCTTTTTTTCCCCTTTGCAACTTGACTGAAGAAGAAGGGAGCACACCTTGCCATTGTAGGATTCACAGATGTTAGGGTGAAGGGCTCCAATGGCCAAATGCAGAGAAAAATACTTTCTCTAGCAACCAACAGACAGCATATCAAAGTATTCCATATTACATACTTTGCAAACAAAGCACCATGCCATGTGCTCTTGGTGCAGGTGAATTCTGACCCCTTTAATGAGGAGGCTTGGCCTCCTGAATTCTAGGGCAGTGCTGTTCAAAATATCTGTGGTGGAGAACTTTTTTTTTTTTTTTTTCCATTCCTTCATGGACTGATGGAAGAAAAAAAAATTGGTGAGGAATGTATTTCTAAAACTGTTAACTGTTAAAATGTGGAATATAAGCCCACTGTTTTAATTACCATTAGATTCAATAGACATTAAAAACCATGTTGTCAAATTTCTATAACTGATACTAAATGTTTACTCTCTATTTCTGTGCTTTCTTGCATCACAAACTGACATCTTTCCTCAGGTCACTTCAGGAGTAGCACTGCTCTAAGGCTTGCAGCCATGCCAT
>PVIY010045781.1:0-18863 GCA_004026745.1 Myrmecophaga tridactyla | reverse complement strand
TCTAAAAATAAAATTATTTGCAATTTTCTCATTCAATGCCCAGTGTAAAGAAATGGTATCACATTTCATGGACGATACATATAAAATGTTAGATATACAAAATTTAAGAGTAATATAAATGATTTAGTATTTTAAAATGTTATTAACCCATTATATGCAATTGTTGGTAAAACCATGCCAATTTTTAGTACTTTTGGAACCATGAATCGAAATAGGAAGAAAAGCAAGAAAATAGACCCCAGCAATAGGAAAGACTCTATTATGTTTATGCTATGTAAAAGAAAGAATTTGACAAATTAAATAATTGGTATTTTCTCTTACTTAAGCATTTCACAGCTCAAATCCTCCCTGCACTCTAAAGTGCTGTCCACAAACTTTCATTGCATTCAGATACAGTCCTTTTTTTGGAGGACATGAGGCAAGAGAGTTAGAGAAGCATTTCCCGGAGGTTTGAACAGTGTTAATCCCGAGATTGGACGCTGAAGGTTACAGGTTATGCTGTGCTGTGCTTGTGCTGAGCACTGGACCTTGAGTGATGGAGTTTCCCATTTGTGAGTCAGTAAATCCATGTGTTTGTGATATGCAGGGTTTTCTAAAGCATAGGACCTAGGCAGGAGCCCTTCTTGCCTCAGTCTAAGAGCAGTACTGAGTGGAACAATCCAACATAAATTTCCTATATAGCTATGTCGTTGTGTGTGAACTGCACATACTATTGTGCAAAATGCTTCTGCATGTTAAAGTTGTAAAGGCTTTTGCAATAGAATCTTTATGACATACACAATGGAGTGATGTATGTGCCCAGTTCTGTTTGTGGAGAATAAAAATGATGGCCAGTCTATATCCATATCTGGAAAATGCTGAATTAACCAAAGCTAAACACATTTCTTTACAACAGGACTTCCGAGAGCTTTTCATATACTAATGTGAATGAAGTGGTGTGAGGCTATGGGGATGTAGACTTATTGTGTGTGGGATCTTTTGATTAGGTTATCTCAATTGAGATGTGACACACTTTGTTCAACGTGAGTCTTAATCCTCTTTCTGGACTCCTTTATAAGAGGATAAAAGAAAGGAAAAGCCCAGAGAAGCTAAAAGAGAAACACAGAGAGAAGTTGAGAGAGGAAGCCCCTGAAGCCAGGAGCTAGAGAGAAACCAGCGGACGTTGCCATGTGCCTGGTCACATATCAGAGGAAATGAAAATCAGCAGCAGCCGGTTATAAATCCCCATTGTAAAAGCCAACCCATTTCTGGTATATTGCATTCTGTCAGCTTTACCAAACCAAAACAGTGAGTTATGACTTCCCAAGAACTACAGCATGCGGTATCTTTAAAAAATTATTTGATCACCAAAACATTTTTCATGACATTTTATTAACATCTCATAGGACACATTTTCACAGATCTCAAACTAACTTAGACCATCCTCAGGAGGAAAGAGAACCAGGGAGAATTTTGATAGTAGAAACCATGCAATCAGGGCTAGAGGAGGAGTTATAGAACCTGCTGAATCAAGATACCAGAAAGAGTCTTCCTCAACCACATGTGATGGCTACATTCTGTAGATGACATGGTTCTTGAATGGTCAGCAACTGGTCTCAAGTCCCTGGAATTTGTGGTTTGCCATTGCAATTACACTGAGCTAAGCATCAGTGATACCTGTTTATCATGATACCTTAGCACAGGCTCCAAGATCAACCCCTGGCATTCCGGAGCATGTCTTTGTGGTAGTGAGTCCAATGCCAGGGAAACCTTTGTTCTGGTTTGGTCCCCAGTGCTCTCTTCCCTTTCTTCTGCATGCCGGAATCCCATCCATTTTTCAGGCTCCAGACTATCTCATTCCACGGAGCCTTCCTCTGCTGCCTGGGTTCAGCTAACTTCTTTCTTTTCTGATCCTCTGACCCTGGAGTCCCAAATCCTTTATTGGATTGAAGGACCAGGCTCAACCTCTCAAGGTAAGGACCAGCTTATTCCCATTTTTGAATCTACAAGTGCTTCGGTTAAAGCTGTTGGAATGCAATATACCAAAAATGGATTGGCTTTTACAACGGGGATATATTAACTTAAAATTTACAATTCTATGGCCATGAAAATGTTCAAATTAAGGCATCAAGAAGATACCATTTTTGAAGGAAGGCTATCGGCATTTGGGATTCCTCTGAAAGATAGCAAGGCACATGGCTGGCATCTGCTGATTCTTTGTTCCCAGGTTTCATTGCTTTCATCTCCAGGTTCCAGTGGCCTCCCTTCTGAGCTGTGGGTCCTCTGTTAGCATCTCCAGGGCTTTTTCCTTCTTTCTTTCTCCCTTCCTTCCTTCCTCCCTCCCTCCCTGCCCCCCTCCCTCTCTTTCTCTGGGTGTTTCTCTCTGAGCTCTCTGGCCTTTTTCTGTCTTTTATCCTCATAAAGGACTCCAGTAAAGGATTAAGACCCACCTTGAATTGGGTCAGTCACATCTCAATCGAAACAACCTAATCAAAAGGTCCCACAATAGGTCTCCACACCCAGGAATGGATTAAAAGAACATGGCCTTTTCTGGGGATACATAACAGCTTCAAGCCAGCACAACAAGGTAAGACCAAATAGACTTGTGGATGGCACTCATGTTGGAGATGCTGCTGTCCATTGTGATATAATTTCTACCAACTAACCCTCAAGGACCTATCAGCATTCTTTGGTCTGAGGATGCCAACCCACCACATACTCTTTCATGTGAGAATAAGTGAGATGATGTGAGAATCATAAATGATAAAGCATCATGCAAACAAATAATACAATCTCCATTGCCCTAGTTAGTGATTGGCCCCATTTCTAATGACCCTTAACCTCTGATTGGTACTTCCAAGTGACTGAGCCATATCCATTTTCTCCCCACCCATCAGTTGGTTCATTATGATGTTCATATGACCAGGAGTCCATTTTTTGGTAGCCCCAACCACCACTTTTTCTATTCTGGATACCCACAACCATTCAGCCTAGTACTTTCCCAATCCCCCTGCCTCTTCATGTGGAGCACTGGAGATAATTCTTAAAGTAGTGAAGCGCCAGCTTGAACTGGACCTGGGCATTGGTGTTGGCCCGGTATGACCTGTACGTCTTCTCTAGAGCAGCCAGCTCTGAGTCCACCACTTGAGAACGGGGCTGGTGACCTATAATCACTTCTGGGCATGACCCCACGAGCAGGCTTCCTAGTCCATCAACAAATAACTCTGCAAGGAGAGGGGGAGCAGAAGAAGTAAATATGAACTTCAGTCAGAGACCCGGAGTCATATTCCAGGACTGGGAGGAGAGTCGGGGGAAGGTTCAATCCCGCACCACACCATTCACTCTAAGAGCCTGCCCACGCTGATGAGTTGGAAGGAAATAAATAACCTTATTTCTTAGGCAGAGATATGGGCACAGAATCAGAAATCCAGATGAACTTTTCAACTCAACAGAACTGTGTTCTGCAGGATTAGGGGAATAAGAGGCGAAAGAGAGGGCAATTAACCAGTTGCAGTTAATTGGGAAAAGGTTTCTGGAAAAAAAAGATATGAAGTAGGATGGTAAAAGATGGAAGGGACAGAGCTCTAGGGAAAGAAAAGGGAAGAGTGTCACAAATGGGCAGAGACAGACTATGGGAGACCTAGAAGTCAAGAGAGGGTGAAGAGAGCAGCAGGAAAGCCCATAAGATCCTTAGTTTGGAGGTGAAAGGGAAAGGAAACCTGCGTTATCAATGGGGCATGGCACTTGGAACAGACTTCTGAGGTTAATTCACAGCCTAGCTCTCTTCCTCACTCTTCCAATCTCCCCACCTAAGTGAGCCACTCGTTGCAGGCGGGGGTCGAAGCCAACTCTGAGGAGTCGTTCTGTGTGAGCCAGGAAGAAGTTGACAACGCCACTGGTCACCACGCAGCTGGGGAAGCCTTCCACGGGCCGGAAAGATCCCGACCTCCGGTGGAGGCAATCCCCATTCTCGCTGTGCTCCAACAACAGCTTAAACTGGTACACATTTCCAAGCACGCTGCCGCCTACCTGGACAGCGGGCAGAGCAATCCACATTAGAGAGCACAGACTCAACATTCATCTTGCCTCTTGCTGGACCACACTTCAGTTATAACATGAATCACACCCTTTCTGTATCCACCCTCCAAATGATCACTTTTACCCTTTTTGCTACCGCAGCCACAGCCTTCGCTACACTACTGCTAGGTCCCTTGCTTTCATTCCTGCCTACCCCCCCCCCCCCCCCCAAAAAAAAAAGTCCTTGATAGGAGCAGTGCTATAGAGTCCAAAGGACAGGGTTTTTTTTGTTTTTTTACATGGGCAGGCCCTGGAATCAAACCTGGGTCTCTGGCATGGCAGGCAAGAATTCTGCCACTGAGAATTTGACGGCTTTTGACCATACTCTACCTGCTTGTAGAGTCTGCACAACCTCTTCAAAAGAAAGTGACTTACTCTTTTCCAGTAGGAGAACAAGATTTGGGTGCAGGCAAGAGGCAATCTTTGTGCAACGGTCCATATGTGGGGTCTCCACTTGTTAGATTTTACAGTGAGCCATTTATCTCAAGCTGTCTTTCTCCTGTTACCTATTTGCTTTGGGCTTACCTGCCCAACCAAAAACATTTCCCCACCACATTTGTGTTTGTAACAAAGTTTGACCATGTGAATAAGTTCTGGCTGATGGGATATGAGTTGAACTGATGTGTACAACTTCTAGATCACATCCTTAAAAGAAAGCATGCCCTTTGATTCCTTATCCCCACTTTCTTCTAGTCATTCAGCTGAGGACCAAAGGATGGTAAAGGAACCAGAGAAGGAACCTGGTCCCCTCGGAAGCCGGGTCAACTGCCAGTTTGACACTGCTTTATACTAGAGAGAACTGTACCTTCTATCTTGTTTAAGCTCTTGAGATTTTACAAGATGCTTTGGGGATTATACACATGTTATAAGAGTTAACTGTGGCTGTGATAGAGCTTAGCTTCTTATCAATTTTCTTTTCTTCTCTTTTGTATTATGAGTTATCTTTGGATGTTTTTATTTTTTTTAATGTCTTTAGGGCCATGTTATTTTTAAATCTTCAAACCATTTACCTGTGTGTGTGTTTTATAGCATGTGACAGAACTAGAGCAGTTCTCTCTATTTTATATTTAATCTCACACCAGGAAATCAGAAGTAATACATACATGCACCATTTTAAAGGCAAAACAATTATGAACTGGAGGTAGGAAGGGCAGACGCAAAGGGAGGGGAAGAGGAGAACACTGTGTGATTTGCTCCAACTAAAATAAGTTAGATATGGAGGCAGAATCAGAACTCACCAACTCCTGAGTCCTGCAGTGATGCTCTTGATCCTAGAGTGGTGCTGGGATTCATCTCCTGCATTAGCCCCTCTCCTCTCCTGCCCCTTCCCACCCACTCTCTCCCCTTTCCTTGTTTCTTCTCCTCTTCTGTCATATACTTTCCTCTCCTCTCTCTTTTTTTTTTTTTCCCTCCTCTTCCCTCTCCTGGCTGCCTGTATAGATCACAGCTGGTGTAAAACTGGTAACTATGCCTTACCACATCCAGCTCTGTCTTCTCCAGGACATCCACCAGCATTGCGATGTTGGTCTTGTTGATGAAGAGAAAGTCATCGTCTACCCAGAGAACGTATTTGGTGGTGACCTGAGATATGGCCAGGTTCCTACCAGCAAACCATCCCTGTAGATGAGAATGAGCTGGGAGTGGTGGCTGCCACTGATTAGAATCACCTAGGGAGCTTTTTAAATTCCCAGGACTCAAGCTGTACCCCAGGTAATTAAGTTAAACTCTCTGGGAGTGGGTCCCCAGCATCAGTATTTTTTAAAGCTTCTAGGTGAATCCAATGTGCAGCAAGACTGAGAAACATGAGATTAAAGGTAGTCCATATCTCAAAGAAAAATGAAGAAGGGACAGTGACTCTCTGGATCAAAGACTGGGACGAAGAAAGGCTAAAGGTCCTTTCTTGGTCCTGTGGCTATAGGAATTAGTTGTAATTCTTCTTGATCTGGCAAAGTTTCCGTGGCTTTCTTTCCATCTCTCTCTCTCTCTTAAACTCCTACATGTTTTATTTATTTAAATTAGGTAAGATAACAAATATTCATTGGAAGACTGTCACGATCACATTATATCTGCTACAGTACAAATTAAATTTTAAATTGTGGCCCTTCCTCTCCCTTTAGTAAAATTGGGAAGGACCCTGACTACAGACGAGCTACTTGATCTACAACAGCCTACTTCCTTGTTCTCTACAGACCTTCAACCCCTGGATGGAGCATTTTTACACTAATGTTTAATAGCTTCATTATTCCAATGAACAAGAAAGGTTGAAGAGGAAGAATTCTTGAAACTGGAATAAAGAATTTTTTTTGTACTGTCGTGTGCTTGGCCTCTGGTTCTGGCAGACCCTTCCACCACACCTCTTTTATGTCTTTCTCTGCAATAACAGTAAACTTCAAACTTTTGGTGGAGTCTCCCAGTCTCCAAAGGATAAAAGCAGAGACTAGAATCAGTGTGATGTATACACAGAAGTCTGTTCTGTAAAGGTTGTAAAGATTATTAGCACGGTGAGAAGATGCCTTCTGCTCTTTCACACTGTGTAGAAATTATGCAAATTATGTTGCGTATCTCTTGGCCCGCGGTCTGGCTCTCCTGTCATGTTCTGCTCTGTTGGTCAGATACTGAGTGGCTGTGCCTCCAGTCAGAGAACCCACCTGGTCAGGCTGTCAAAAGGAAACAAACAGACAGCAAAACCTTTGAGATAGTCAAAGCGGGACTCCACTTGCCTTTAAGAATGTCCTGACGGATGACTCTCTGACTGCTGATGTAGCAGGGATCGATTCTGGTGCGAAAAGTAAGTTTGGGTGGCTTAAATGGACAATATGATGAAAATGTGATATCCAGAAAAATCACACCACCTTCATGTACAGAATCCTGTGGACCAAGTACAGCCCATCTCCATTCATAAATGTTCTCTCTTTAGGTGGAGCATGCAGTGAGGACGAGAGCCAAGGGTTATTTCAGCTAGCTCCTTCTGAGTTCTTCCAGCACTGCTGGATAACTTTGCAGGGGGTTGCTAGAGAGGGTGGGGTTCTTCCTCTGCTGGCTGGCAGAAGGTTTTCTTTCTTCTTGTTCTTCAGGCTCTGGGGCGCTGGGTCTCGTGGTCCGCAGCTGAACTACCACTGCTGGTGCTGGAACTCTCGTCATGGGACCTTTGCCTATCACTCTTGGTGAGGCTACTTCTTGGGAAACTCGCCGCTACGGTGTGTGTGGGGGGGGGGGGGGGGGGGAGAGGTAAAAAAAAAAAAACCAAAAAAAAACCCGTCCTTAAGGAAATGGAGGCAGCCCCTCGAGGCGAGGCGGTGGGAGGGTGGGGAAGAAGCCGAGAGTGGAACATTGAAAGTTCGAGGAATTGTGCAATGCTGGGCTCCGGCCGGAGGGTGGCGCCACCCAGCGCCTTCGGGAAAAAAAGGGGCGGGGGTGGGTAGGATGCGCGTGGTGGGAGGTCCCGGCGAGGCGGAGGGGACTCGGGAGACCCCCCCCCGCGCGCTGTGGCCTCCCGCCGCCGCCGCCCAGCTCAGCAACTCCGGGCCCCGCAGACAGCAGGTTCCGAGGTGGGCAGGGGGAGGGACTCCCTTCCCTTCTCTTATGCTGCCCTGAAGATGTTGAGTTGGGGTAGGTGTAATATCCATTTCCTCTCCTGTGTCCTTAAAGGAAGGGGTGTGAGAGAGAGAGAGACTCCCAACTCCCTAGCTTGGGTGGAATCACAGGGATGAGAGGTCAGACGCCTCGAGTCAATTATAAGACCCCATTCAAATGTCCACACCAAATATGAGGGAAGGCTGGATTCAGCACCCCAATAGTGAAGAAAATTGAGGGTAATCGGATCTCTCTGCGAACCACGAGTTGGCAGGGGTCTGAAGAGAGTCCCCACGTCCTCCCGCTGCAGGGCCCGGCCTCCTTAGAAAGGCTAGCTGAAGCAGCCCCGTCCAGTTGGGACCTGGCTCTGGGAGCCTCTTGTCCTGACACCTAGACGCCCACCCATCTGGGAGGGACCTACCTTCCCAAAGGGCATGGTGTAGTACTCCACGTGCTTGTCGTCAATTCTCAGGGGCTCCTTGCCATCGTCAGCCACGATCACAGTCAAGTCCGGATAATACGTGCGGATACTCCGGAGCAAGATCATGAGCTTGTGGGGACGGAGGAAGGTCTTGGTGGCAATGGTCACCAGGTCTCTGAGCTTCCTCTCTAGGCAGGGAAGGGTGGGTGTCAGACAGCTGTCTACAGAAAGCCCCTCTGCCTTGACCTGCTTCGTACTGATAGTATATTTAAAATCTGCCCAATTTGTTGGAATTTTATCTGTCTTCTGTTATGGAATTTCCTTTCCTGGTTCTGTTGCTTCACTACACCATTTTCCTACCATCTATTTTGAATGCTTCATTTTACATTTGTCTGTCAGCACTGTGCTTGCACCCTGCTTTCATCTTATTCCAAGGCGTCAAGATGCCCAGAGCTTTGCCCCTCAAGGGCTGCAATCCCAGAGGGTCATGGGGCCCGGGAAGAAAAGAAGGGTCTAAAGCACTTGAGTCCTTGCCCTGCCATGGCTGCAACTAGAAGAAGGGACAGTTTTTCCCTACCTCAGGAAGACATGGTTGGGGACTGGAAAGCCTGGACCGGATTGCCCATGTTAAGGCATGTGAAATATAAAAGTTGGAGAAGGGACACGATGAAATGACTGGAGCTGCTGGGGTGTGCTGGGATTCAGGCGCCGTATAAGGAGCCAGGCCATGTGTGAGTCCAGGTGAGTGTGTGGTTGGTTGGAGTTGAGGCATGCTGAAAGCCACAGCGCTTCTGACTGCTTACGGCTGAGCTCTGCAACCCCACTGCAGAACCACCTTTTTGGAATGTCAGAAGTCAGAACCCCCTTTAAAAATACATGTAGCAACGTTACCCAGCTCCTCTGGAGTCAGAGGGAGTGAGAAGAGATGTCAGTGGAGTCAAGTAAGCAGTGCTCAAGAGCACAGCAAATGAATCCATCCCTCTTTTTTCTTTACTTAGGCCAAATTGGCAAACTATGTGGTTCTTTTGTTATAGTGAAGGGGGAATCTGGGGTGTGAACCCCCATAGATATGGTCTATGTGGGAGACTCCTGTTCAAACTGGTGGTTTAAGTTTTTGCTTTGACATTCCTTTCTTTTCCAAACACATAGTGATCACAGTTAAAACAAAAAGAAAAAATGCGAAAATATAACCGTGCTCAAAAATAGAATAAATTTCCCCATGGAACAGAAATGGAAAACCAAGCAGAGCCAAAGCTGGGGCCTGCTGTCTTCCAGGGTCTGAAGCAGGCGGAGGAGGCTGGAATCTGAGGGGCCACAGGGAAGGAAAGTGTCTCATGGGATGTGTGGGCCCAGAGTCAGGCTTTTTGCTAGCAACCAGGGACTGGAACAAGACTGCACTCCCTCTGTCCCCCACTGCCTACCACTTGCCATTCAAGGAGCCCCAAGCATACATGCCTGCATACGTGCCTGGGTGCAGACACAGCTGACCCCTCCCCACAGCCAACACCTGTGCAAACTACCCTCAGATGGCTCTTCAATAGCTCCTATCACCAGGCTACAGGAACCCTGAGACTCCAGTATAAATGGGTAAACTAGGAAACAGGGGATACTGGGAGTTGAAGCAACTATAAAGCTGTGAGATGGGAAGTTGTCCACTGAGAGAGAAGAAAATAAACACATACGCAAAAGCCTCCTACACCAGATGAAAATTTCAAAACACTCAGAGAAAACTAGCCTGAAGAATGGCAGCCAACAAAGCTACCGTGTGCAGATGAACCCCCTCCAGATAGCTCAGGAACAATAGAGAAATCGGAAGAAGATTTAAACCAAGACTGTTTTAGATGTTTAAAGAGATAAATATCCACATATCTGAAAAAGAGAAAATATGAAAAGGAAACAAGCATAAGTGAAATGAGAATATTTGTGTATGAAGACAACTTTAAAATTATTGAAGATAAATATTAATAACTAAAGGGGGGAACTTAGCTTCTTATGTATTAAAACTTTAATACATGTATTTAAAAGCATAGAGAATATTATGAACAGATTTATGATAAATTGAAAATTTTAGGTCAAGTGGAGAATATATATACAAACATTTCTAAAATTGGGTCAATATAATACATACAGATGAATGATCATTAATGATACGGAACTGAGATACAAACATTTCTCCTTTTTCTCTCATTTCTCCCCATTTACATTCCCACCTCCAGTACCTACCACCCTTGGACACACACACAAATACATGCAGGCATAAGGATCAGAAAAGTTTTAACAAAACTTCAAGGGACGTGTAATTCTTATTTTATTACATCCATCTCAGAATAGTATAAAAGGGAAAGCTACCCAACTCATTTTGTGAGTTTTGTATAATCTTGATAACAGCACTGGGCAGGAAAAGATAATCCCATTTTGATATATAGAAGAAAGAATCCTGAATAAAATAGCAGTAAATTTAATTCAGCATTTAATCAAATCATGCATTACAATCAAGATGGGTTTATTCCAGAAATGCAAGGATGTTTCAATAGCAGAAAACCTGTCACTATAAATCATCATATGAACTCAGCTGAAAAGACAAAAATTATCTCAATAGTTTCAGACAAATTATATGATAAAATTCAATATTCATTCATAATAAAAACTCAGCAAGGAAATAGAAAATTAAAAGTAGAAATAGAGAAATTCCTAGCAATAGAAATAGAAGAAAACTTTCTAATCCTGACACATCTATCACACTCCTATACAGCAAATATTCTTTAAGTCAGGAACAAGCAAAACTGCCTACTGCCACTGCTACTATTCAACACTATACTGGAGATTTTAGCCAATGCAAGAAGACAAGAAAAAAAAAATTGGAATGAAAGAGACAACAATCATCATTTGTCTAAGAAATTATATGTTATTAAAATAATTCAGATAAGAGAGTCTAATAAAGGTACTGTTTCTATTTCAACCTCCAAAGTCACTAGTGTTCCTATATTTCAGCAATAATCAGTTAAAATGTAGAAAAAAGATCCAATTCATAGCAACAATAAACATATAAAATATCCAAAACTAAATCCAATAAAACATGTGTAAATCCTTTACAAATAAAACTACAAAAAAGTTATTGAAGAACCTATAAAGTGACCATAACAGATAGAGAGTTATACCAGATTCATGGTTGCAAAAATTCAACTTTAGCAAAGCTGTCAGTTCATTTCAAATTAATCTATAAATTCAATACAATTCCAAACAAAATCCCAAGGGTTTTTTGAGGATCTTGACAAGCTGAACATAAAATGCTAAGGAATGAGAAGAGCTAAGAACAAGGAAGATAAGAGCTAAGAAAATTTGCAAATAGTGAGAGAGACTTTGTCCCCACCAAATAGCAAATTATAACAAAATAAAACTTTCATAATTAAATATTATGGAATTAGTCCAATAATAAACAGATGGATTAATGGAACCTGACAAAGTCCAGAGTGAGACACCTGCATTTATGGAAACTTAGTGTGTGACAGAGGTGGCAGTACAAGTTAGAGAGTTGGAAGATGAGCTATTTAAGAAATGATGTTGGGATAATACACTATTCATATGTCAAAAAAATTAGACCCCTTCATATACCATATATAAAAATAACTTCTAAGTGGATTAAATGTCTAAATGTGAAAAGCAAAAATGTACAACTTTGGAAGAAAATAGGGGAGAATATCTTTATAGGGTAGGGGAGAATTTCTTAAACAAGGCACAAAAAGCAAAAGCCAGAAAGAAAGCAGTTAATTCATTTTACTATATTAAAAGCTAAAACTTGTGTATAATAAAAGGCACCAGAAACAAAATTAAAAGCAAGGACTGATGAAAGATCAGAATCTAGAATTTCATACCACGGTGCAATAACTTTTATGAAAAGTTCAAAAACACATAAGGCTATATGGTATACACATATAAATAAAACATGTAAAATCAAAATATGAAAATAAAAATATACACATTAAGTGTATAAAAACATGGAAAAGAAAGATATATATAATCACGGTTGCTGGAGGGAGGAGAGGGGATTAAGATTGAGGGAATTTGGGCAGCTGCTGTGGCTCAGCAGGCAGAGCTCCGACCTGGAGGTCTGGAGTTCGATCCCTGGTGCCTCCTGCCCATATGCAAATTAAAAAAAAAAAAAAAAGATTGAGGAAATTTCCATTGTATCTGTAACACTTTATCTATAAAACAAATCTGAAGCAAAAACAGTTTTTCATGAATTTTCTTTTATTTTTGAGACAGTTGCTATGTTAAGCAAATATTTTGACTCCTTCTTGGTCGATATTTAATGCTATTGCATCTAAATTTTAGTTTAACATATATTTTGAATAGAATCTATTTGGATAGAGTCAATTATTTTTTAATAGGTAATATATCCAAAAAATGCCAAGTGATTCAAAACTAAAAATATATCAACTTTATGCCATGAGAAGTCTTTCTTTGGGGCAGGCCACAGTGGCTCAGCAGGCAGAGTTCTCGCCTGTCATGCCCTGGACCCGGGTTCGATTTCCGATGCCTGCCCATGGGAAAAAAAAAAGTATTTTTCTCATCCCTGAGCCCTACATTCCTGGTTTCCTCCCAGGAAGCAACCAGTATTACTAATTTCTTGTTGTTTTGCCACAAACAAGTAATTATGTGCATTCATTCCACCAGCATCTCCCCCCTTTTTTTTCACATAAATGATAGCTTATTATTCACTAGGTCATTTGCCTTCCTTACATCTTGGAAAACAATTTCTATCAGCATAAAAAACACACCCACAAAAAACTTTCACCTTTGTGACTGCATGGTATTTCATTGTACAGGCTTATTGTACACTTTATTTAACCAAGCCATCCCACATTTAAATTGTTTCCAATATTCTGCCGTTGCAAACAATGCTGCAGTAAATAACCTTGATAAGTATCTGTAGGATAATTTCTAGAAGTGGGATTGCTGACCTGATGAGTCTACACATTTAAAATGTTGATAGATATTGCCAAATCGCCTCCATAAAAGGTTATGTCTATTGGCATTTTCACCAGCAGTGTATAAGTGCCTTTTGCCCCACCCTGTATCCAATACTTTTAAATGTAAATGTAGTTTTCATTTGCACTTTTCTTAGTGTGAGATTTTGCAACTATTTTAATGCCTGAGAGTACTGTTGAATTTAATACTTTTGTGAACTCTTGATTCATATCTCTTGTGCATTTTTCCATCAAGTTATTAAGTGTTCTATTCTCATCAGTTCATAGGTGCTCCTCAATAAAATGAGAACTTTTATTTTAATTGCGTTAAAGCAACTTTTTCCCAGTCTTTTGTCCTTTGACTTTGCTTATGGTGTGTTTCTGCCTTGTAGACATTTACAAATTTTACTTATTTTATGTTTTCAGTTTTTTCTAACCTCTGGATTTTATCTCATACTCAAAAAGGCCTTAAACACTCTAAGATAATTGAAAAAAAAAATAAAACCCAACTCCATGTTTTCTTCTAGTACTTTAAAAAAATATGTAGATATTTGATTTACTTGGAATTTATCTTGTATGCACTGTGAGATAAATTCAAGTTTTTATCATCTAGGTAGTTACACAACTATCCCATATGATTTCTTGAATAAGCCATATTTCCTCCTTTGATTTGAAAATCTATCTTTATGACGGTGAAATTCCAGCATATATTTTTTTTCCTGGATTTTCAGTTTGATTCCATTGCTAGATCTCTTCATGTTGGTTTTTGTTACCATTACTTATTAAAACATTTTAATTCGTTAAGTCTCTCCAAAATAAATATAGATCATATAATAAGTTAAATATAGTCAATCAATATTAAGGCAGTGTGGGGCCATGGTGGCTCAGCAGGCAAGAATGCTTGCCTGCCATGCCTGCCATGCCAGAGGACCCGGGTTCGATTCCCGGTGCCTGCCAATGTAAAAAGGAAAAAAATAAAAAAATAAATAAAGAAAAATATTAAGGCAGTGTGAGTGAGAACTGCTTCCCTCCAAACAAAGTTTGCTATCAGGAACCGCATCAGAAAGAGCTGTGATCTTTCAACCACTCTCCCTCCACCATCCCTGCGAGGATCCCTTCCGAGTTTCACCAATGGCTCTGCAGAGCCCCACCATAGGTGCCCAGGGTCCAGGGCCTTACCTGGTCCAGGGTCATACAACTTGGGGATGATGGGATGGCAGATTGTCACTGGAAACTTGGCCACCAAAGTGTCAAACTTCAGACTCACTGGAGGGAGAAAGGAGGTCAGGGCTGGGACACCACCACCTCGGCTCTCTCCTCGCTGCCCTGGGGACGCCGACTTGGGAAAGTGTGGGAAGGAGAGTGCTGGCTGCGATGCGACCGAGGAGCCCAGAGAGCCCATGGCAGATTCTCTGTCGTGCCCCTGGGCCAACCCGCTGGACGCCCCCGGAGGGCACCTGAGCGAGCTCCGGGCCAGGAACCAGAGGATCCCAACTAAATTCTGACTTTGCCATCTACCATCAGAAACACCTCGGGGAAGCCACTTAATGTCCTTGAAATCAAGTTTCTCCAACTACAAAATGAGAAGAATACCTTACTCTGTTTTACCTCAAAGTGTCGTTCTGTGAAAGGACATGTTTGAAAATCTGAAGATGGAGAGAACTATCTCCCTAGTCTAGAGTCACGGGTGATGTGTCCCATGTTTCATCTTCTCGGCTGGCGCCCTGGGAGTGCATCCTGTGTGCAAGTCAAAGCAGCAGAGGTGCTCTTCATTCAGGCAGAATGAAGCTGGGCCACCCTGATGAAACTGTCCTCCCAGGGATTCCTGCGGATGGTGACGAGTGGGGACAGGTGGGGGGTGGGGGGTGGGAAGGCTGAGCTGCTGCCCTTCAGAAGGCAAGACCCTCCACTGCCCTTTCCTGCTCCCCTCACTGCGCCCAGGACAAGATCCTGATGCAGGACTAGCTTCCTCCTTCGAGAACTGCAGGGAAGGGTAACCGAGTTAGCTGGGTCCTCAGCCAGGAGCACAGCAGGAAGGGGCTGCCCTCTCAGAGAGCCTGGCAGAGGCATTCCACCCGTCCTCCCCTTGCACCACTGCTGGGTGGTCAGTGGCGACTTGAGGATAGTATTGGGTGCAGTAACTGGAAAGTTAGGTGCCTGGGGTTAGAACGGGAGCAAGGGAAGAGTCTTAAATGCAGGCAGGCTTCCAGAGGAGGAAGTCCTCAGGAGGGCCTGGTGGTGCTGTTTGGCTCCCTAAGCATTTTGCAGTCCGAGGGCCTGGCTCTCACCCATGTCCACCCTGCGATGCTGGTACACTGTGCTGGTGTATGTCACATGCTGGAGGATGAAATTCAAGAGCTTCCGGTCACTGGTCGAAAGGTCAGCTGCTTCTGGCCTCTGCCCCTCACCACACTGTCCGAGGTGTCAGCGAGGGTGTTCAGTGTCCCCAGAGATGCTGTCAGTGTGACCTGGGGTGGGGGGTTGAGGGGCAGGGTAAGAAGGACACCAAATTCAGGGGCTGGAAAATGTCTTTCTATCCCAGATGGCAGGTGGGGGCAGAGCACATAAGGACGTGGGGAGGGGAAGCGTGAGGGATGTCCCTAGCTCTGCAGCCTCATCCAGCTCTAGTTCCAAGCCCAGGGCTGGGCTTCTGGAAATTCTTATAGTTATCTTCTTTTTCACTTTTCTCTGCCCTCTCTGCCTCTTCGATCTGATCTCCAAAAGGAGTTTTCCAGGCCTTGGTTCTGGCCCTGTTCCCTTCTCTCTCTACCCCTTCCTGCTAGAGGACGTTATCCATTCTCACGGTTTTATATGCTGTCCATAGGCAAATGGTTTCAAAACCTATCCCCTGCTCATCTCCTTCTGAGATATGACTGCTGGGTTGGTCGCTCTGCTAGGAAATTTCTCAAGCAACTCACATTTGATAACTTCAGAAGGAAACCTCTGAGCTTTCTCTATAACCACCCTGCCCCCAGCTCCCCCTGCCTGCCTCGCGAATGGCCCTGTCATGACTTGACTGTTGGAGTCCCAGATGGAGTCAGCCTGAGTCTGCTCTTTCCCTCACACCTGCAATCCATCTGCTAATGAGTCCTGTCAGTTCTACCTTCAAAATGTGGCTAGAATTGATCCGCTTCTCCCCATCTCTATTACTACCCCCTAATGCAAGCCGCCCTCTCCTCTCGCCTTGTCTTCTGCAACTTCCAGTTAGTTTCCTGAAAAGTAACCTGGATTCTATCACTCCTGCCCAAAACCCAGTTGTCAGTCAACCAGTTATCTTCTGAGAAACAATTTACAGACACTGGGAAAATAGTGGTGCATAAGACAGACCCCCGCTTTCAAGAAGCTTATATTCTAGTGGGAAAGGAGGCACTAAGCATCTAACCACCCGTTTAACGTAATTCAGGCACAGATAAGTGCTATGAAGAAGATAATATAGAGTAACAGGAAAGTGACAGTGGCAGCGTGGTGAGGACTTAGCTTGGGGGACAGAGAAGGCCTGTGGAGGCCAGAGCAGCTTAGCCGGTTTTCTCACCCATCACCCCTTCCAGCCCTGTCTAGTCTGCAGAGATGGGAAAACTAAAAACACATTTCCTAGACTCCTTTTTAGTTGGGGCTCTGGGTGTGATTTGTATCCCATCAGCCAGATATACTTTCACAAGACCCCAATTTGAAGTTAAGCTGAGAGGGAAAGAAAGGCAGGGCAGGGCACACTGTATCCTCATGGGGCTGCTGCTAATTCTGAGAGAGGCCCCGCCATGCGGGAGCCTCACAGCGGGGACAGCGGGCCTGTGGCGGCCCAGTTCCCAGAAGGCATCTCAGATGTCCTTCCTGGAACTCCAGCTACCTCCATGGCTGGAGAAAGCATGCCGTCTGTACACACTCTTGCCACCCCCATCCCCAGCCTGCATCCACATCCAATATTTAATCTGGATAGGGGCTTCTGTTAGTGTCTGAGGCCTGCAGAACTGGGGGTGAACAGGGCGCTAATGACGAACACGGGCTGGGAAAGGGACTCCTACCTCATAGATGGGGGCATGAGGTCCTTCAAACTGGAGACCTGGATGACACAGGGAAAGAACAAATAGCATGCTGAGAGGATTGCCGGGGCTCCCGAGCCTCTCTCCTCCCTGACTGACACCTTGCATCCTTTGAGAGTCTCTCCAAACGTCACCCTCCAACCAGAAGTGGGTGCCAACTCCCCATCCTCTCTCCCCAGGGCTTTTTGTTAGATGGGATTCCAGGGTCCTTCCCAAAGTCCAACAATTCTAAACCCTCTGACTCCCACCTTAACTTTGGACGGGAATTATGAATTCATTTGGCCCCTGCTGGGTATCTATTATTGAAGGGTAGGAAGCAATGGATAAATAATCATCCAAAAATGGCAAATGATTTTAAAAATGCTTATTCAAAAACACTGGCAATTCATTACAAATGTATGTACTTTGTTCTTATAATGTGACTAATTCAAATTCTAATTTAAACGTATACTCTTTAAGTGGCCTTAGATAACTTACTAAGCTCATCATCAATGAGGTGGTGAAACAATGAGGCTTGTTGTTAAGTGTAAAGTCCGCTTTTTAAGGATGCCAAGAGTGGGGCTGGGGGAAGTCAAGCTTCCCGTGCTTAGGTGCTGAGGCTTCAACTCTGCATCCCCCTGCCCTTTGACCCCTGTCTGGGATGGCTGAGCCGCGGTGCTGTAAGAGCCATCCATTGACATCCTGTATTCCCTTCTATCTCAGGACACTTGTTTTCATCATCATCCTGTTTGATGTGTAAGCTGGGGATCTTTCTGGCTGACTGGTGCTGGACAGAGAGAAAGCTTAGCTACATCCATGTGACATGAAATGCCCAGGTGACACTACCACCCAGACCCTACTGGATATTTTCTGGGGCCCTGGTGGGGCTATTTGCCTCCAGATGCCAAAGGCCAACAGAATTCGACATCTCTGAATTGGGGGAACATGTTTGCACCTACAGGCTCATGCCTCTGATCTCTCCTAATAAAATTCTACTTAGCTGTGGTATGGGACTATGGAGGTATGTAAAAGTCTATTGTGGACAGGGTTTTTAACTCATAAATATTCTTTCCGAAACATATTCCCTGAAGATTGGCTTGTGCTTTGCCTGCTCCTCTGATGATGGTGACATCGAAAAGCCAATGATATACTAATATTTCTGTCCTCTTCTAAAGTATCTCAGAGCCCCAGGGAGATCAGAGCTACTAAGGGAAATTCCTAGTTGTGGAAACAGTGAGACTAACATTAAATGAAATAATGTCAAGCTTCATGCATGGTGCTGGGTACTCAGCAGGCACTCAATGAATGATTGCTCCTTCTGCTTCCTCCTTTTGCTCCAAAAAAAAAACCTAGCTAAGAGGGAATGGAGAAAGCTGCCTGGGTTCTCCCAGGATGGGCTGTACCTACCTGGGATAGGAACTGTGTGCAGTGGCATCACTTCCACCCCGTAGACTGGGTACCCGAAGGGGAGATTGGGCTGCGCCAGCAGGGGAGGTGGGCGGGGCAGACCTTCCCTGTAGGGAACAGAAATGCTAGCAACTGCCATGATGGTGGTGCTGGTCCCACTTAGCTCTTAAAGAGGCACCTGTGTTAGAGCCGTGTGTTCTAGTTTGCTAGCTGCCAGAATGCAATATACCAGAAACAGAATGGCTTTTAAAAAGGGGAATTTAATAAGTTGCTAGTTTACAGTTCTAAGGCTGAGAAAATGTCCCAATTAAGACAGGTCTATAGAAATGTCCAATCAAAGGCATCCAGGGAAAGATACCTTGGTTCAAGAAGGCCATTGAATTTCAGGATTTCTTTCTCAAGTGAGAAGGCACGTGGTGAACA
>PVIY010045780.1:0-18867 GCA_004026745.1 Myrmecophaga tridactyla | reverse complement strand
AGCTGTGCTGGTTTGAAAGGAAGTATGCCCCCTAAGAAAAGCCATGTTTTAATATAAATCCCATTTCATAAAGGTAGAATAATCTCTATTCAATACTGTATGTTTGAAACTGTAATCAGATCATCTCCCTGGATGATGTGATTTAGTCAAGAGTGGTTGTTAAACTGGATTAAGGGACAACATGTCTCCACCCATTTGGGTGGGTCTTGACTGGTTTATTGGAGTCCTATAAAAGAGGAAATATTTTGGAGAATGAGACACTCAGAGTGAGCAGAGAATGCTGCAGCACCACGATGCAGAGAGTCCACCAGCCAGTGACCTTTGGAGATGAAGAAGGAAAACGCCTCCCAGGGAGCTTCATGAAGCTGGAAGCCAGGAGAGAAAGCTAGCAGATGATGCCGTATCCGCCATGTGCCCTTCCAGCCTGGAGAGAAGCCCTGACTGTGTTCGCCACGTGCCGTCTCACTTGAGAGAGAAACCCTGAACTTCATCAGCCTTCTTGAACCAAGGTATCTTTCCCTGGATGCCTTTGATTGGACATTTCTATAGACTTGTTTTAATTGGGACATTTTCTCGGCCTTAGAACTGTAAACTAGCAACTCATTAAATTCCCCATTTTAAAAGCCATTCCATTTCTGGTATATTGCATTCCAGCAGCTAGCAAACTAGAACACTAGCTAATACAACCTGCATTGAAAGTTATCAAAGAATCAAAATGGATCAGGTCTAAAAATCAGAATATCGCAGCAGGGAGCAGAGTTCCTAGTTATATGCAGTCAAGGCATAAAACATTGCAAACACTAAGAGGAAGTTTCCCTGATCCCTTAAATTTGCTCATCTCATCCATCATTAGCCAAACCTCAGCAGAACCAAAGAGTGGACTGCCCAGAGCCACCACTGCCATACTAAAGGAAAGTCTATCTGTCGAGAATGACATTGTGATGCACATTTTTTTTTAGGTTTGTTTTTCCCACTTTCAAGTTTATAGATAGGCTATCTAGCGCTTGTGCAGCAACACCATCATATAATCAATATCTCCCATTGCTTTCGGGTCGTGAAGTGGCTGCTTCTCATCCAACATCCCACACACATCCCAGAAAATAAAAATATGAAATTGAGAAGGAGAAATAGGTAGCACTTACATCAAGAAAGCAAGGCTTTTTAAAAAATGCCCAGTTAAAGCTACACAAAGTCCACATTAAACTCCCACTTCCATCACAATAGCCAGGTATCTGTTAGCTGCAAGGGAGTCCAGAAGACAATTTTGTAGCTGGACCTAAAGCTGCCACCAATAAAATTGGAATCTGAAGACTTTAGGAATAAGAATACAAACAACTAAATCTCAGAAGTCAAATAAAGGAAATATCCAGATTGTAATTAATCAATCAATAGTGCCAGTGATGGGTTGGGTGATATTTGACCTAGACTTTTTTACTCATCAGAAGCAGGAAGTGCAACCCACACTATGAAAAACATTAACATTATCATTGCTAATAATTTTTAAATGAAAATATAAAAAAAGATTAAGTAAAACTTAATGTCATATAATTCCCATGACTCTATACTAATTATTATTTTTTGGGGGGTGCATGGTCAGGGAATCAAACCCGGGTCTCCCACATGCAAGGTGAATATTCTACCACTGAACCACCCATGCACGCTTCTATACTAATGTTTTATTCAGCTCTTGAAATATGCAGCATATGATATTGTATTTAGAATGCTTAAATTATTTCTCTGTGTCCAGAATGTTAGTGCAAAAATAAAATGCTACTAAACTTTCAAAAGAAGCACAGTATATAAAAAAATTAGGAATTAGAAGTAAGGATCAAGAGTTCCACTCATATCTGCTTCCAGTCTGATGCAGTCACTTATTGCCAACTTTTGAACTTGTAATATGGAAGTAATAAAACTATGATAAGACTAAAGAAAATTATTAGGCAGAAAGGCTAATGGAAGACATATATTAGCACTAATGTATTTCTCATGACAGGATATACTTGTTTTCATGTATAATATATGGCATACCATATGTACAAATGTAGCCTTCAATCCTTGATTTATATTTCTGCCTAAAAGGATATCTGGATATCATCTTTTCTAGGTCAGTGATTTTGCTTTCTGAGTGCTATATTGAGAATAAGAAAAGATTAGTACATGCAATAAAGGTAATTTCTAAACTCAATAGAGCTTTAGAACTGATGATCTTTAAACACTAAAATGATCTAAATTCTAGAGTAAATGCAAAATATTTAATATAGATACTACAAATATATGCCTCATATTCCCTGTTAAAATCAGTCTCAAGAGCAAAAACAACTTGAAAGTCTATGATGGTTACTGTATAAATCAAGCAGACATAGTTGTCTTATATCTTGGAATATAAAATCCAAAAGAAAATATTAAGGGCTGCCTATTCAACTTAACAAATGTACAAATCTTCCTCCTATTTTGGCAAAACAGTTTAAGGATTTTTAGTTGAATGTGAGGAAATAAAGAACTGTGGAGTCTTCATTTAGGGAAACACACTACTAAATATCTAGTAAGTGCTGTTGACTTGTTTGTTTGGGAAAAAATGCAGTAGAAAAGAAAGGAGAGAAGGAGGGAAGGAAAGAAGGGGAAAAAAGGATGAAGGAGAGAGGAAAAAGAGAAGGGGAACCAGGAAAGGAAAGGAAGACAAGGGAAAACAAAGCAGGGCAGCTCAGGGCAATGTTGGGAAAGGAAAAAACAGATGAAAAAAGAAAGAAAGAAAGAATGAAAAAGAAAAAGAAAAAAATTAGCCGGTGCAACTTTTGAAAGAGAAAAATGTGGTCCTAACTTTGTCTCTGTGATCTTCTTCCCAAGAACCCATAAACAGTCTAATCATGTGAAAAAAATCAGACAAATATCAATTGAAGAATTCTACAAAAATACCTAAACAGTACACTTCCAAACTGTCAAAGCCATCAAAAAACCAAGAAAAATTAGAATCATTCACAGCCAAGAGGAACATAATGAGATAAGATGGTTACATGGAATGTGTTATCCTGATACAGAAAAAGAATTTCAGGTTAAAAAAAAAATCAAAGGAAATATGAATAAACATGAACTTTACTTAATAATATGTCAATATTGGTTCATGAATTGTGACAAATGTACCATACTAATGTAAGATAGCAACAAAAGATTAAATTAGGTGTGAGATATGTGGGAACTCTCTGAACAATCTTCTTGACTTTTCTGTAAATCCAAAATTATTGTAAAACTATGTTTGTTTTTAAATGCGTGCCTACAAATTACTATAGCAACTTCAAAAAATATCACATGAATCCACAGTCAGACTCTAATCTGAACCACATTTACGATTAATCTGAAAAACATATACTAAAATTACGTTATAAATAATAACATTGTTCTGTCTAAATAGAATCAGAATCAAGGTCCTTAGAATAGATGTTATACTTCCAGTTCCCTCAAGGTATGCATCTTCATCTAATGGGTAGGCTTTTCTTCATCAGCTTCTCTTTTCAGAAGGAAAAGTGACCTTGATATGGATAACATAGGAAATACATAGAACTTCATCTTGATGCCTGTCACATTAAAACTGAATACCAACAAGTGTGGACAAATTTTAAGTTTGAAGTACATTGACTGCAGTTTGTTACCTCTGGGGTCATGCCAATCTGGGTCCTCAGGCAGATTTGACCACCGCTCACTGACTCTGTCCTATTCATGCATATGCATGTATGAATACTCATGCAGCAGTACACTAGAGGCTCACTCAGCAGTGTCAGTGTAGCTCTATAGGGAAAGGAGCTCCATACAATTACAAACAAAAACAAAGAGTGACCCCATCATGAGACAATAAAACAGCTCCAGCAAAGTTCTTATTATCCAAGCATGCCTTATATACTTTGCATGGATCTGCTCTTTTTGGCCACCATATTTTTTTTAAAAATGATCCTTGATTAGAAACATTCATATATGAAAAATACAATTAAAACACTTTGTATTCCAAATAATGGATTACTCATTCTGACCTGAAAAAAAAAAAAACAGGAAAATCAAATGAGGTGTGAACATCTCTGGTTATACAAATCATTTAACTAGGACGTTTTCTATCTCCTCAAGTTACCCAAAAGTATATATTTTACTACAGTATCATAATATTCCATTAGGCATACATTTCTGACACTACTATATTCCAGCAGGAAGCCATTTATTTAATTGCACTTTGAAATGAAGGGCCTGGATTCCTTGAATGTCCTAAGGGTGCCTCCACAACAACTCACATGTGGTAAAACCAATAAATGAAGACAGAAGAGAGCACTAGATGTCAAAGGCAGTTCAGATTGCACAGTTTGGCATCATATTTAGCAAATTATAGTTATGCAGCTTTTAGTTGAATCCTAACTGTTCATTTTCAGACAGTTCTTCTTCCAAACACCATATCACTAGGGCTGCATTAAAAAACTCAAATAGCACATTTAAATGTGAAACTATAGGTTTTATTTATTTCTAGTTTTTCAGCTGACAGACATTAAAAGCACTTTTGAGCAGCAAAAGAAGATGAAGAAATAACTTCCAATGAATGGAAAATGTTAGGAAAGCAAGGGCTAGACAGCTCTATGAGTCACTACTGAGATATCTGAAAGGATAGGGATTCCAGTCCACTCATTAAAGTGTGGGTTGAATGTTGCTTTATCTTTCAAGAATTTCCATGGGAGGCATTTGGAAGGAAAAACAGGAGGTGGTCACAGTTAACTACAGCCAGAAAAAGCCTATCTTGAGAGTTGTGAGATGTTGGCATAACTTAAAGACACTCCACAACAGATGAGATTTCCAGTCCTAAATGATTTTAAGAGTTTATGGCATCATTTCAAAAATGAACTGAATCTGCAAAAAAACTGTTATAAATGAACAAATGTAGCTTTCATATTAAGTTTAATCTATTTCGGGGTTCATATAATACAACACAACATTAGTTTTGCCTAAGATTCAAAATCTGAGAATGTTTATTTCTAGGAAGGGAGATAAATATTCTAAGATAAGAAATCATTTTAGAGCCACAATATTCTTTGTATGAAGAAACTTATATCATTTATTTTTTGAAACAACAGGAACAACATGAAAACCGAACCTGTGAAGAAGCATTTACCATGTGGATATTAATTTAGACTTAATACTATAATAGTTATTACCTACTTCCTGGAAAAAAAAATGCTTTATGCTTTTTAGACAGTTTTCCCAGATTTGAGAAATGTCAAGCGTATCCTTGATAGACCACAGAAAGCAGTAGTTAAGAATACACCACAGAGATAGAAGGCAGATTAGAGCTTACCAAGAGATGAAAGGACGGGGAAAAAGGGAAGTGTATGTTTGGTGGATATGAACTGTGTGCAAAATAAATAGTGACATAGATATATAGATACATAGATAAAGCATATAATCAAATCCTGTCTTTGTTACTTATCTTAAAGTTTCAATATTTTCTATAAAAATGAGAAAATAATGGTACCTAATTCATAGACTTATTGTGAAGATTAAGAAAAATAACATCTGTAAAGTACTTAGCACACAATAAATGGTTGTTATTATCATTAAAGTTGGAAATGTTTTCCCACAAAAAGGCTAAAGAGAGACTCAATAGATGATCTTACTTTGCCTTTCAGTTTTAGTGCTAACCATGAGATTTGGCATAGTTGTGGCACAAACTCAATAAACACGGAATCAGTGATTTGGAGCAGGGAAGAGATGTAATAACATGTAAGTAGAAAAACACAAATATTCGAGTCCCTTCTCCACTCAGTTCAACAAATAATTGATGGGCTCCCACAATGGCCCTAGTCATTTCAGTGATGCCCCATACTGCCTTCAAGGAGCTACTCCTGATGATGAAACAAGACCCTGCACACATGAAACAAGAAATCATAATTAGATGCTAAAATGAGTTATTTCACAAACCTGATTCAGTGGGTACTTACTAACAAACCATGTTACATTTGAAGATTTGGAGCCATAAACACGTACAGGCAGCTATAAAAATCACTGTAATTGATCTGAATATATCTCAAAATATATTCCACTAGTCTGACTTAAAAAGAGACATGTAAAATTTCAGACTACTTTTGCTCACTTTTAGACATCTGGTTTACTCATGCTTTCTAAACTAAACAGGAAATTCACTAACTTGTATTTTTTTTCTATTTGAATTTAAATGTAGCATTAACTTAACAGTTTCTCACATATTTCAAAGCCATGCAGTTATGGCTGTATGTCATCCTTTAGGAACCCAGACCATTCCAGGATTTCCAAAATTGTGTATTACACACAGACATGCTTATGCAAGAGGCAAAGAAAGCAACAACAGAGGAGAGTTCAACAGATGTCAGGAACAGTGCCACTGAAAAAAAAAATCAGAAAAGAAAGTATGCCCCCTGCTGTTTTTGAAAGAAACAAAGATCCAACAGTATCTGAACACGAGTCATAGCAAAAAGAAGAGGCTTTAGTTTGTTTCTTTCTAATTTGCAAGCTCTTAATTCCGACAGGTTGTAACAAGTTTATGACCAGACATAAGTGACAAACAAGTCCAGTCCTTGATCTTTCCTATGCACAATAAAGAGATAATAGGTTGTCTATCTACTTATATAGATTTTATGTTTAATTTTTAAGCACCCAAAGGTGTGTTTTCTTAAGTATAATTTTGTAGTTATAAAACAGCATTATATGTAGTATCAGAAGATCAATAATATGACTAGCTGGTTGAAAATAAAAAGTAAAGCCTGTGAATCATCATCATTCCTTCTGTTCTGAACCCCAACCAGAAACCAGGTAAATCATGCTTACAAACACCAGTGTATGCCCAGGAACTCCAGTCCTTATAAACTGTCTATTAGTGTACTTATTTGATAAAAGAGCTTTATAAGTCATACAATTCTACAAACTAATAAATATTTTTTGCAATGAATCAGTCACAGCCATTTTTGCTACACTCTCATTGATTCAGGATACTGTTGAATTTGAGGAGCAGTATAAGGTAGTGGTTTAAAGCCCAGACCCTGGATTGCCTGACTTCAAATCCCAGTTTCACTGTTGAATAGCTGCATAATTTTGGACAAGTTTACTCAATCTCTACAACTCCTTTTACTCATCCATAAAAAATAGAGTTACAACCTCATGAGATTATATATCACAATTTATATAAAGAAAAGTATCAGGCATATAGTAATTACTAGACATGGTTACCAGCATCAACTTCATTTATTCAATCATTCATTCACTTTAGTTATGATATATTCCTACAATGCTTTATGCAAAACAAGAATATCAGATTGAAATAATTTACAATGTATAAGAGCACCCAAAAATAATCAAGAAGAATATTTCTATTAGAAGAAAATAGCACAACTTTTCTGACATATGAAAGGAAACCTTGAGAAAACTGAAAAAGATAAACATTTCAGAATATGAAAAAGAATATTATAATGATGCAGTATTAATACAACTGCTTTTACTTGAAAGTAACAACAAATCTAACTAAAGTCAACTTAAAACCCAAAGAAAATTTATTGGTTCAAATAATTTAAAAACCCAGAGATTTCAGTTGAAGTCTGATCCAGTGATCCAGTCATGTCATAAAATACCTGAATTCTTTCCATCTCAATTCTCTGCCCATAGCTTATTGCTACAGCCTACAATTTAGGCATCTTTTCTCAGCATCCCAGGGATCACTGAGATTCCCTATGATTGGATCAACTTAGATCACATGTCCACCATCTCTTAGACAAGGAAGATGGAGCACACTGAGTATCTTAGCTTCCCTGAAACCATATGAATGGAAAGAAAACCTAATGGGAATGGATAGGGAAGAAACATATTTTAGAAGTCATGCAACAAAGTTTGATACATCCAAAATTAATGTATAGGTATAATGGAACCCAATCAAAATTCTAATGTGGGGCCCCACCCTGGTCAAAATGGAGGAGTGAGAGTCTTAAGGGTTCCATCTGAACCCCCAGAAGATTGGAACAACCAGCAATAACTGGAAGAAATAGCTTTCTGAAGGCTCCAGAAAATAGTTTAAAAACTGCAGTAAGAGGGGCGGTACAATGGAGAATTCTCACCTGCCATGCCAGAAATCCAGGTTTGATTCCCAGGGCCTGCCCATGTCAAAATAAATAAATAAACAAACAAACAAATAAATAAATAAAATTTTAAAGTACAGTAAGAGGGTGAGTGCTAAATCAAGAAAAAAGGCTTACTTGAAAGCAGCAATATCTCATGGTGCTCTGGCTGGTCCCTTACCCAATTCTTACCAACTCAAAGTGGAGCTGGCCTGCACTCCCAATGCAGATCCCTGTTTCTAGTTCTGGAAGAAGCAGAGTAACCCTTGGGTACATACTAGGAGCATGTATAGCTGGATCAATTTGTTTGGTGGGAATTTCTGCCCCACCACTTTTTCAATGTATAGAAGGCAGCTCAGCAGGCTCTTCTACAGAATACTGTGGGATAACAGTCAAGTCATGACAACTGGAGCAGTGATTACTGGCTATGGGACATACAGTGCAAATGCCCAGGACCATGAGGAAACTATTTCCTAGGGTAGAGGAGACAATGGTATACATGTCAGTGAGGGCATTCCTAGGGCCACATGTACATGCCCAAGAAAAAATGCATGCACAGAAGAATCAGGGAGGCCCCTACACTTTGGCCCAGAGCTATTCTCTAAACTTACTTTATGGATAAATCCCTGAAAAAGAGTACTTGCTCAGGTCAATCTGCAAAGACTGGAAAAGGTGTTTTCTTTTTCCCTTCTTTTTTTTTTTTTCATTAGCTCATGTCATTCAAGGAAAGTTCTGTCATAATATGAGCTGTATACAGATGCCTCAGAGTCTGAATTCCAGAGATAATACTTCAAAATATCAAAGTGTGCCGGTTTCAACAAAATATTATAAAATATACAAAGAAATACGAAATAATGGCCCCAGCAAAGGAGAAGAATAAAACATTAGAAACTAGTAGATTGAACCTGTTTGTACCCCAGAAAAACATGTTCTTAAATTTAAAACATTCCAGTGGATAAGAGTACATTGTAGGTAAGACCCTTTGATGAGGTCACTTGAGTTAGGTGTACCCCACTTCAATCAGGATGGATCTTAATCCTATTACTGGAGTTCTTTATAAGCAGAGTAAAATGCAGACAGAAAAAGCAACAGAAGCAAGAAGCTGAAATTTAATGGAACCCTGAAGAGAACGGAGAGACCCGAAGAGATCACTGTAGACACTGTCATATGATACAGGAGTCGGAAACAAAGATCACCAGCAGCCAACAGATTTTGGTACCCAGAAAATGGGGTGCTGCTCTTGCAAATACCAAAAATGTTAATAGTTTTGAAATTGTGTAATGGGAAGAATTGTGCAGTGCTCGACAACAAAAGCCTCAATTGCTTTGAAGAGACTGTTGGTAGATGCATGTTAAACATACTTCTGATGAGGCCTTAGGTAGAAATGATGAACGTGTTATTGGAAACTGAAGGAAAGGTGATCTTTGTTTGAAAATGGGAGAGAACTTGGCAAAATTGTGATCTGATATTGGATGAAAAGTAGAACTTGAAAGAGATGAACTTAGATATTTAGCTGAGGAAATTCCCAAGCAGCCTAGTTTCTTCTTTCAACTTATAGGGAAATGCAAAAGGAATGGGATAAGCTGAAAACAGAACTCCTGGGCACAAAGAAACTAGAAAGTGATGGTTTAGAAAACTCTAAACTTCCAGAAAGCAAGTCCCTAGAGAATAGCACTCCCTGTGAGTGTTTAACTGATTATAGAACCGTTCAGCAATTTCTGTGTTAGACAGGATTAAAGGTGCGGTTCTCCAGGGAAGATCTATGGAAAGTCCTACTATCTGATGGTGTGAACCCTGTGAACTAAATGCAAGGGCAACAAATTTTTGGCATAATTTATATGAATGGAACCATTACCAGCCTGGACTAAAAGAGACAGAGAAGGAACAAACTGAAGGTAGAATAACTTCAAGGGCAGAACCATGGAAGCTGAGATCTGGATGGGAGATATCTCCATTGGCCAAGAGAGCATGCCCATGTGTATGGAAAGGGCAAGTCTGCCCTGGTGCTTGGAGAGGGTGGGCTTTCCTCCCTGCTGTTCAGGAAGAGTGCTGCCACTCCAAGGCTCAGAGGCAGTGAGGCCTGTGCCCTGGGAATTGAAGAGAGCCTGGCTGCTGCACAAGCTCTTGGAAGGAGTAGGGCTGCTGTTTCATAAAGCCTAGAGACAATCATTCCATAGATAACTTTTAGACCTTGAAATATAATGGAGTTTACCCTGCTGGATTTCAGAATTGTTTGGGACCTTTGATCCCTGTTTTCCTTCCAATTTCCCCATATGGAATGGGAATGTTGATATTATGTCTATATCTATGTTGTATATTGGAAACAGATAACTTGTTTTCTAGATTTAAGAAGTCCACAAATGGGAATTGTGCCCAGGAGCAGATCATATCCATAACAAATTTTTATTAGACTTCATACTAGGCATTACTTCTGAAAGAACTTAAGGCTTTTGGGATATTGTGATAGGATGAATGTATTCTGCATTTAGAAAGAACATGCCTTTGGGGGGGTCCAGAGGATAGCATGTTGTGGTTTTTAACTGTATGTACCTCAGAAAAACATATTACATTCTTGTGGGTGTGAACACATTGTAAGTAGGACCTTATGATTAAGTTACTTCAGTTAAGGTATATCCCACCTCAATCAGGATGGGTCTTCATCCTATTATGAAGTTCTTCATAAGTGGAGTAAAATTCAAACAGACAGAGAGAAAGCCACAAAAGCAAGAAGGTGAAATTCAACAGATCCTGGAATAGAACAGAGAGGCCAAGAGAGTACACTGCATACTTTGGCATGGGACAGAGGAGATAAGAACCAAGAATCACCAGAACACCAGTCTTTAGTGACCCTTTGATTTGAATTTTCTTTTAACCACAAAATCATGAGCAAATAAATTCCCATGGTTTAACCCAACCCATTTCATGGTATTTGCTTGAGCAGCCTGGGAAACTAAAACAGAAACCATCAATGAGGATGACCAGACCTGAGACATATGTGACAAAGACTTTAAAAACTGGTCCTAGTTTTGCTCCAAGAGCTAAAGGAAATCAGGAAAATAATAGATGAACACAAAGAGAAAATCAATAGGGAGATGGAAATTACAAAAAGAAACTGAACAGAGCTAAAGACCACACTAATAGAAATTTAAAATTCTCAAGAAGGATTCAACAGCAGGTTAGAACTGGCAGAAGAAAGAACCAGAGACCTTGAAAGTGTGGCAATTGAAATCATCCTGTGTGAGGAGCAGAAGGAAGAAATAATGAAGAAAAGTGAACAAGAGCATGAGTAACATGTGGGGCACCATAAAGCATACCAATATAAGCATTTTGGGAGTCCCGGACATATAAGAAAGAGAGAAAGGGAAAGAGAGACTATCTTTAAAATATATATATATATATATATATATATAAAAGAAATAATGGCTGAAAATTTACCAAATTAACAAAAGACCAAATTGTACACATCCAAAAGGCTCAATGAACTCCAAACAGGATAAACCCAAATAGACAATATCAAAGCATATTATAATCAATATGCTAAGTGTCAACAATAAGGAGAACCTGCAAGAGTGAACCAATGTGTCATGTACAAGAGAGACTCAGTAAGAGTAAATGCCAATACTATGCACAAACTATCCTCCTAAACCTGTTCATTCCTCCCACCTTTATATAATTACTATCACAAATGACATGTTTATATATTATGAGTGCAAAACCACTTGCTTTTTCCATTTTATTCATTTGCCTTTTAGATCCAATAGGAAGTAAAAAACTCCAATATGGAGTTACAAACCATAAATACAATAGTAATGCCATTTATACAAACCATAAATATAATAGTATTTGTCATTACCCTCACCAAGACCTTTATTTCTTAATGTGGCTTCAATCTGTTATCTATTGTCCTTTCTTTTCAACCTAACTCTCATTAGCAAGTAGGCATGATTAAATGGTGAAGAACTCCCTCAGCTTTTGTTTATCTGAGAATATCTTAATTTCTCAGAAATTAAGAAAATATCTGAGAATATGCACTCTAATAAGGACAGAAATTAGAGTATAGGTCATCAGGATCAGGGGGCAGCAGGAATGGGGAGTCAATACAAATGCATATAGATCTTCTGTCTGAGGAGATAGGAAAGTTTTAGTAGTAGAAGATGGTTAAAATATTGCAATATTATAAATGCAATTAATTCAATTGAATGGTATGCTAGGGAATGGTTGAGATGGGAAAGTTTATGCTGTGTATATGTTCCCACAATTAAAAACAAAAAGGGAAGAAATAGTATCTATAGAGACAATAATATTTAAATGCAATGTATGATCCTGGATGGGACCTACCAAGGGAGGAGAGAATGCTGGAACATAGGGGAAAAATTGGGGATATCAATGTTTGTATCAAAGTTAAATTTCTTGAACTGCGTAACTGAATTTAGGGTGGTTTCATAAGTGAATAAACTTTTTCTTAGGATATGTTCATGGCAGTATTAAGTGTTCGAGGAGTATGGTGTATACAGCCTGCACTCAAATGTTCAGAAAATAATTATTAACATGTGAAAAAGTTGTTAACTTCACTAGTTATAAAAGAAATAAATATTAAAGCATAAAATATAGCTTTTCAAGGGAGAAAAAATATACATAGCAATGTTAATCTCAGGATACAGTAAGGCAGTGCTTCCATACATACACAGCAGGATGAAGATTATATATCAATTAAATTTCCAGCAGAAAAACAATAATCTGTATAAAGAATCTCAAGATATTTAAATCCTTTGCTAGAATAATTTGCATTTTAAGAATATATCCTAAAGATGTAATTTTTAAAACACAAAAATTTTTAAAACACAAAATTTTTAAAACACAATTGTGCAAAAACTGCACAATTATCAAATTTAAAAAAAAATGAAAGTCAGGCAGGCAATGATGGCTCAATGGCACAGTTCTCACCTGCCGTGCCAAAGACCTGGGTTCGTTTCCCGGTGCCTGCCCATGTTAAAAAAAAAAAAAAGAAAGCAATAAAAAATGTTCCATAAAAAAGAACAATTAAATAAAGATTACAACTATATTGTATAATACTATGCAAAAAAATTATACAGATAAAGAATATCTAGAGGTGTGAAAAAATTCTAAAAGGTGGGAGGAAAAAACAGTCTACAAAGAATACATGTATGTACAATATGACTTTGGAAAATACTATTGAGAAAAATTTTAACAGTGTCCCTGGGTGGAATACAGGTGATTTTTATTTTCTTACTCCCAAGAAATTTCTACAGTGCCTATTTTGATATAATTAAATCAAAAGCATTTTAATGTTTTTAACATTACACTTTAATTGCATTTATAACACTGAAGAAATATAAATTGTTAAAGATATAGTTCCTTTATTGAGAAATTGGTCAGAGTTACAAGCCAATTAATTACTCTTGACCTTCTTGCATAATAGTAAGAAAACAAAAAAAAAGTTTATTTTTATCTTAAAATAATATACACTGTTATTATAAATGCTTTATAGTAAATATGCATATCTTCAAGGATGCGACCCAGTACATTAGAACTTACAACAAAGACATTATCTATGGATGGGCAAGTTGAATAGTACCACTTAAAAGCTGGATACTTAAATTTGGATTATGCTTAATTTAGGAATGGAATGGCAGAGTCAACATATAATTAAAGAGCTGAAAGTCTAGCAAAGAATTTGCTACAGACAGGAAGAAAAAGTAGTATCAGGGTTGATCTCCATGTTTGTGGTTTGTCTAAGTAGATGACAAGTGTATTAGTTAGGGTTCTCTAGAGAAACAGAATCAACAGGGAACACTTGCAAATACAAAATTTATAAAAGTGTCTCATGTGACCAAAGGAACACAGAGTCCAAAATCTGCAGGGCAGGTTGTGAAGCCGACGATTCCAATGGAGAGTCTGGACGAACTCCACAGGAGAGGCTCACCAGACGAAGCAGGAATAATGCCTGTCTCTTCTGAATTCTCCTTAAAAGGCTCCCTGTGATTAGATCAAGCATCGCTCATTGCAGAAGACACTCCCCCCCTGGCCGATCACAAATGGAATCAGTTGTGGATGCAGCTGACGTGATCATGATCTAATCCTATGAAATGTTCTCACTGCAACAGACAGGCCAGCACTTGCCCAACCAGACAAACAGGCACCACAGCCTGGCCAAGTTGACACATGAACCCGACCAGGACAACAAGTGAGGCTATTCACCTAGCAGAGAGGGAAGTCTGAACAAGTTCAATTTGGACTTGTGAGTTTGAGGTATTTTGAGGTCTCCAATTGCAGATGTCAAGTAGAAAACTGGATATATGATATGGGTCTAGTGCCCAAGGAGAGATTTGGACTATATAAATACATTTGGGATTTTGTCTTACAGGCAGTCATTGAAATTATTTGTAGGAATGAGATTATTCAAGAAGAGAGTATAAGAGTACAAAATAGAAGAGACCTGTGACTGAGCTTATCATGAAAAAATAGACAGTGCATGTAGACAACTCCATGAACTTCTCCTATTATGGTATTATGATTAATGGCAGACTTACTGAATGGAGAAGTAAGATACAGATCCTTGAAGATTTTAATTGGGGAGGGAGGGAATACATTCATGCATGCATGTATACGCACACTAATATATATAGGGCATCTCAAATCTCTTTTGGAAGGAGTATGTTATACATAATATGTGAATAGTACAAAATCTCAACAAAAGGGAAAATATCTCTGCATGTAAAAAAGAACTCCTGGTTGAATTAGGGAGACCATTAAAATGTACAGATTTATAGACAATGTCTTTGTTGTAATTCTAAAGCACTGGGCCTCATCCTGGAATATATGCATATTTTAGCAACTATAAAGCATTTCAAAATTTTTATATGCATATCTTCTTTTATGTTGATAAATTAAAATACAATAAGGCAAAGAAATATCCAATTACATTTTCAGATAATTTATTTAAGGCATTTAAGAAATCCCATTTAATGAAAATCACAGTGACTTTTTAAAATCCACAGATTGATTCCATAAAGCTCAGAAAACTTTTTAATATTTCACATTTTGGGTATAGATAATCTTTTCTCTAAAATGTTTAAAGAAGTGCTCATGTCCTAATAGATATCTTTACATTGACCCAAAAAATACTGAAAAGTTTAAGTTTCACAGCTGGTTTCTGGATCAGAGCATTAGACCTATAATCTTGATGACATCCTGACAGAAACAGCTTTCTCACTTTGCCTCATATGTTATTTCAAGCATGCATTAATTCTTACAAATGCTCAAGAAGAAAATTATAAACTCCATAAAATTGTGAGAGACTTTTACATTCTCTTAGTTTTAGTACCTTATACCTGAAACTGATTATTTCATTCCTAGAATTTCTTTTCTCCATAAGTTTATTATAACATTTTATAAAATGTTTACATTAAATTTATCATGGATAAATTCTTATAGAGAAGGTGTTATTCTCATACCAGAAAATACTCAAGGCACCATACAATGTAGTTGTAAGCCACATTCTCAGTGAAACTGACATGGAAATTATGACTCATGTGGATAAGGTCTATTCTCCTCATTAAGGCTTGAATTTTTATGTCTCAGTGGGTTAATTTTTTTCTCACTCAGTACAACTGAATAAATTCTCTTGAGTTTTTTCTATAGACAATAATGCCTCATGATTTAGAAAAAAAACGTTTGCTGCTTCCTGTACTACTTGTTCGAAAGCTTGGATTATCCTTAAAAATGCATTAACTTCTGATATATCTTCTGTGTAAATCTATCTGAACATATTTGGATTTTCTCTATGTCAAATGGAGAGTACACTTTCAGGGAATCCATGCATCCTACCTACTGTATTTTCATAATTAATAGCCTCAAAAGAAATCACTTTAATCAATGAGTAGCTTAGTGGCCTAAGAAGTGGACATTTAGTATTTCTTTGGAGAAAAAACAGTAGTCTAGCCCCAACCAGGAAACTCCCTAAGCAATCTGACACCTACTTAAATTAGTTGGTAACTTATTTTTTGGATAAGAAAAAAAAATCTACTCAGGAGAATTAGTTCATGTTTAATATTTACTGCAGGTAAAAACTGATTCAAGAACTAAGTTGAAACTGTAGAAGACATCTGTGGTGCCCCATGTAGGGCAAGTTGCTATATGGTATGTGAGAGCACAGGCTCAGGAACCACAGAAACTTCCGCAAATGACTGCTTTATTACTTACCCAGCACAAAGATGCCAAAAGAACAGGGAAGGGGGAAGCCAACTTCTCAGAACAATGTTGGTGGATGGCTGCTCTGCACAAGCCATTTCCCATTGGGAGACAAGAGACAAATCTGTGCTGCCTAAGGAGGGTGTACGTAACAACGCAGGGGGAGGGCCCCTGCCATTGTGAGTTCCTACCTTGATAAGTGGCTGCAGCTGTTTATTCCCGGTTTCAGGGTTTAGGGTATGGTCAAGCATTTTCATTCAACCTAATATCTCCCCCAGGCTGTGGAATAGAAACATAGTGAAATATTTGCACACAATAGAAAAGGAGAGGAAGAAGGTAGGGAAGAGCTGGAAGATGGCTTCTGACTTGATGTCCCTGACTTCCCCAGCATCACCATCTAGCCCTTGACATTGATCATTCTGTTGACAGCTTTACATGATCAGAGCCTACTTGCACTGTACAGTAGTCAGACCAGAAATCCTTGATTGTTAATGCCCCCTAGGGGAAGTTCTCAACCAATGATTGGTGGGAATTGGTGGATAAATAGCCCAGAAAAACTCTACCCTTAGTTAGGATAATTCTGAGCTGTTCTACATAATCTCCCAGAATTCCACAATAGGAATAAGAAGTAAATTGCTAATAAAAACCACTATTGCCTTCCTTCTCTTCTCTTTCTCACTCTTCTACTGGTGTTTTTGGTATCAGGTCTCAAAAAAACACTTGCACTCAAAAACTTGTCTCCAGGAAGTGGGGCAAGATGGTGGCGTAGGGAGGTGTGGTATTTAGTTCATCCTCCACAGCAACTAGTAAATAGCCAGGAACTGTACAAACAACTGCTGGGGGACATCAGTGACTGAACACACAGCATACACCAGTCTGGAAAGGGTGGAATGGCTGAGATCCTACACAGAACTGTAAGTCTCATAAGCTATGGAGGCTAATGCCCCTCCCTCACAGGCATGGCAGGCTAGTTCCCCAAGAGGTAAGGAAACAGGGCTTAGCTCAACAAAGCTCCAACCTCTGAATTAGCAAATTCTGACTACTGAAAACAGACCTCCAGCACAGATAAACCTGGAATAAGTACCAAAGGAACAAGGAGTTTTCATCCCAGCAGAGAGGGGATGGGGGCTGACAAAAAACAACAACACAAACAAAAAACATACAAAGGCTTTTTGAGTTCAATAGCACAAAATGCTGGAAAAGTGCTGGTTCCCAAGAAAAGGGGCACATAGAGCCTGCAATGTACCAACTCAAGCTCTTGATTGGCAAACCTGGGGAGTGGGGATCCAGTTGTGAAAGGGATTTTTGTTTTTTTTTCTTAATCTCTTAGCTCATTAGATAGAATTTCAAGCATTCTCAGGCTCCAACACTGACAAGGGAGTAGTTAAGGCATGTCTGGGAGACAAAGTAATTAGTCAGATGAAAGGAGTTAATTCCCTAAAGGGTGCATCTTCCCTAAGAAATGGGAGGCAGGACCCAGTTCAAGTGGAGGCCCTCCTTCAGGGAATTCAGGTCCCAGGGGCAGGACAAAAAAGCAATCAAAGCCTCCCTTCAACTGCAGCTGTTTTAACCACACCCCAGCAGAGAGAGTCTGCTGAAATTAAAGGCCCCACATCACTATACACTAGTGAGAAGCCATGGGCAGACAAGCAGCACATGCTTGGCAGGATAGTAAAAGCACAGAGTCTAGAGGCTTCATGGGAGAGTCTGGCAACCTGCTGGGTCTGACCCTCAGGGAAAACTGATGCTGGCTACTCTCTCCTCCTGACACCTGGGCCTGGCTGGTCTGGAAAATCTGACTCGGGTCAATAATATTTGAAGACACATTCCTCAAAAACAGGCTCCATATAGGCAGGGCAAGAAACAGAAAAACAAGAACTAAAAAAATTCTGATCAGTTCAAAAGAACCTATACTAGAGGACTAGAATAAGTTGAATTGAATATCAAAGAGCAGATAGAGGACAAAGCCATCCAGAAAGAAAACCCTAGGTAAAAGAGAAAAACCTCCAGAATAAACTAATTAAGGAAATCAAATGCCTAGACAACAGCAGAAAATAATGAGTCATACTAGGAAAATCAAAGATATCGCCTAGTCAAAGGAACAAACCAACATTTCAAATGAGATACAGGAGTTGAGACAACTAATTCAGGATGTTTGAATAGACATGCAAACCTCATCAAAAATCAAATCAAAGAGTTGAGGGAGGATATAAAGACATTGGGTGAACATAAAGAAGAGCACAAAAGTTTGAAAAAACAAATTGCAGAACTTATGGGAATAAAAGGCACAATAGAAGAGATGGAAAAAATTGGAAACCTACAACAATAAATCTGAAGAGGCAGAAGAAAGAATTAGTGAACTAGAGGACTGGACAACTGAAATCCAACACACAAAAGAAAATATAAGGAAAAGAATGGAAAAATATGAGCAGGGTCTCAGAGAATTAAAAGACAACATGAAAGGCACAAATATATATGTTGTGGGTGTCCCAGAAGAAGAGAAGGGGAAAGGGGCAGAAAGACTAGTAGAGGAAATAATCACGAAAAATTTCCC
>PVIY010045779.1:0-18870 GCA_004026745.1 Myrmecophaga tridactyla | reverse complement strand
TTCCAATCCATGAACATGGTATGCCTTTCCATTTATTTAGGTCTTCTGTGATTTCTTTTTTTTAACAATTTCTTGTAGTTTTCTTTGTATAGGTCTTGTGTATCTTTAGTTAAATTTATTCCTAAATATTTTATTCTTTTGGTTGCAATTGTAAATGGAATTTTTTTCATGATTTCCTCCTCAGATTGTTCATTACTAGTGTATAGAAACACTACAGATTTTTGAGTGTTGATCTTGTAACCTTCCATTTTGGTGTACTCGTTTATTAGCTCTAGTAGTTTTCCTGTGGAGTTTTCAGGGTTTTGACATATAGTATCATATTATCTGCAAACAGTGAGAGTTTTACTTCTTCCTTTCCGATTTTGATGCCTCATATTTCTTTTTCTCGTGTAATTGCTCTAGCTAGAACTTCCAAGGCAATGTTGAATTACAGTGGTGATAGTGTTCATTTTGTTCCTGATCTTGGGGGAAAGTTTATAGTTTTTTCCCATGGAGGCTGATGTTAGCTGTGGGTTTTTCTTATATTCCCTCTATCATGTTGAGGATGTTCCCTTCTATCCCTATCCTTTGAAGTGTTTTCAACAGGATAGAATGTTGAATTTTGTCAAATGCCTTTTCTGCATTAATCGAGATGATCATGTGGTTTTTCTGCTTTGATTTGTTGGTATGGTGTATTACATTAACTGATTTTCTTATGTTGAACCATCCTTGCATACCTTGGATGAATCCTACTTGGTCATGGTGTATAATTCTTTTAATGTGCTGCTGGTTTGATTTACAAGAATTTTATGGAGGATTTTTGCATCTATATTCATAAGAGAGATTGGTCTGTAGTTTTCTTTTCTTGTAATATCTTTGTCTGGCTTTGGTATGAGGGTGAGGTTGGCTTTGTAGAATGAGTTAGGTAGCTTTCCCTCCTCTTCAGTTTTTTTGAAGAGTTTGAGCAGGATTGGTACTAATTCTTTCTGGAATGTTTGGTAGAATTCACACGTGAAGCCATCTGATCCTGTGCTTTTCTTTTTGGAGAGCTTCTTAATGACTGATTCAGTTTCTTTACTAGGGATTGGTTTGTTGAGGTCATCTATTTCTTCTTGAGTCAATTTTGGTTGTTCATACCTGTATTAGTTAGGGTTCTCTAGAGAAACAGAATCAACAGGGAACACTTGCAAATATAAAATTTATAAAAGTGTCTCACATGACCGCAGGAACACAGAGTCCAAAATCCACAGGGCAGGCTGCGAAGCCGACGACTCCGATGGAGGGTCTGGATGAACTCCACTGGAGAGGCTCACCAGCGGAAGCAGGAATGAAACCTGTCTCCTCTGAGTCCTCCTTAAAAGGCTTCCCATGATTATATTTAGCATCACTAATTGCAGAAGACACTCCCCTTTGGCTGATTACAAATGGAATCAACTGTGGATGCAGCTGACGTGATCATGACCTAATCCTATGAAATGTCCTCATTGCAACAGACAGGCTAGCGCTTGCCCAATCAGATAAACAGGTACCACAACTTGGCCAAGTTGACACGTGTCCCTAACCATGACAATACCTTTCTAAGAAGTTGTCCATTTCATCTACCTTATTGAGTTTATTCACATAAAGTTGTTCATAGTATCCTCTCATTAATTCCTTTATTTTGGGGGGGTCAGTAGTTATGTCTCCTCTTCCATTTCTCATTTTATTTATTTGCATCCTCTCTCTTCTTCTTTTTATCAACCTTGCTAAGGGTCCATCAATCTTGATTTTCTCATAGAACCAACTTCTGGTTTTGTTGGTTTTCTTGATTATTTTCATGTTCTCCATTTCATTTATTTCTGCTCTAATCCTCATTATTTCTTTCCTTTTGCTTGCTTTGGGTTTAGTTTGCTGGTCTTTCTCTTGTTCTTCCAAGTAGACAGTTAATTCCTCAATTTTTGCTCTTTCTTCTTTTTTGGTATAGATATTTAGGACAATAATTTTCTCTCTTAGCACTGCCTTTGCTGCATCCCATAAATTTTAATATGTTGTGTTTTCATTTTCATCTGCTTCAAGATATTTACTGATTTCTCTTGTAATTTCTTCCTTGACCTGCTGGTTGTTTAAGAGTGTATTGTTAAGCCTCCAAATATTTGTGAATTTTCCGGCACTTTGCCTATTATTGATTTCCAGCTTCATTCCTTTATGATCTGAGAAAGTGTTTTGTATTATCTCAATCTTTTAAAATTTATTGAGACTTGCTTTGTGACCCAGCATATGGTCAATCTTTGAGAATGATCCATGAGCACTTGAGAAAAAGGTGTATCCTGCTGTTGTGGAGTGTAATGTTCTATAATATGTCTGTTAAATCTAGCTCATTTATTGTATTATTCAAATTCTCTGTTTCTTTATTGATCCTCTCTTTGGATATTCTTGTCCATTGATGAGAGTTGGGAATTGAATCCCCAACTATTTTGGTAAATGTGTCTATTTCTCTTTTCAGTGTATGCCTCATGTATTTTGGAGCATTCTGGCTCAGTGCATAAATATTTATGATTGTTTTATTTTCATGCTGAATTGTTCCTTTTATTAATACATAGTGTCCTTCTTTGTCTCTTTTAACTGTTCTGCATTTGAGGTCTAATTTGTTGGATATTAGTATAGCTACTCCTGCTGTTTTCTCATTGTTATTGGCATGAAATATCTTTTCCTAACCTTTCACTTTCAACCTATGTTTATCCTTGGGTCTAAGATGCGTTTCCTGTAAACAGCCTATAGATGGGTCCTGTTTTTCAATCCATTCTGCCAGTGTGTGTCTTTTAATTGGGGAGTTTAAACTGTTAACACTTAGTGTACAGGCAGTACTTTCTTTTACCATTTTGCGTTTTGGATTTAATGTATCATATATAATTTTTCTTCTTTTTACCTTTACTGGTGATCTTCCTTTCTATACTCTTCGCCACACTTCTCTCCCCTGCCTTTTCTTATCTGTCTCTAGTGCTCCCTTTAGTATTTCTTGCAGAGCTGGTCTCTTGGTCACAAATTTTCTAAGTGATTTTTTGCCTGAAAATGTTTCAATTTCCCCTTCATTTTTGAAGGACAATTTTGCTGGTATAGAATTCTTGTTGGCAGTTTTTCTCTTTTAGTAACTTAAATATGTCATCCCAGTGTTTTCTTGCCTCCATGGTTTCTGCTGAGAAATCTACACATAGTCTTATTGGGCTTCCCTAGTATGTGATGGATTGCTTTTCTCTTCCTGCTTTCAAGATTCTCTCTTTCTCTTTTATGACCTCTGACATTCTGATTAGTAAGTGTCTTGGAGTATGTCTATTTGGATCTATTGTGTTTGGGGTACACTGCACTTCTTGGATCTGTAATTTTAAGTCTTTCATAAGCATTGGGAAATTTTCAGTGATAATTTCCTCCATTAGTTTTTCTCTTCCTTTTCCCTTCATTTCTACTTCTGGGACACCCACAACATGTATATTCGTGCTCTTCACGTTGTCATTTAATTCCCTGAGTCCCTGCTCATATTTTGCCATTCTTTTCCCTATATCTTCTTTTGCTTGTCTGATTTCAGATGTCCCGTCCTCCAGTTCACTAACTTCTGCCTCTAGAAATCTAACATCGTCAATTTCCATTTTTTTTGTAAATCTCTTCTATTGTGCCTTTCATTCCCATAAGTTCTGGATTTGTTTTTTCATAGTTTTGATTTCTTCTTCTTGTTCATTCTTTTCCTTCTTTATATCTTCCCTCAATTCACTGATTTGATTTTTGATGAGGTGCTCCATGTCTGTTTGTATATTCTGAATTAATTGTTTCAGCTCCTGTACCTCATTTGAATTGTTGGTTTGTTCCTTTGACTGGGCTGTATTTCAGTTTTCCTAGTATTATTTGTTATTTTTTGCTGGCGTCTAGGCATTTAATTACCATAATTAGTTTATTCTGGAGAGTGTTTTCACTTTTTTTACCTAGGATTTTCTTGCTGTATGACTTTGTTGTCTCTCTGTTCTTTGACATTCAGTTCAGCTTATTCTAGTCCTCTAGCTTAGGTTTTGTTTAACAGATCAGAATTTTTCAGTTCTTGTGTTTTTGTTTCTTGCCCTGCCTATATGGTGCCTTCCCCACACCTGTTAGGAGGGTCTGCTTACGTATTATAGACTCCAGCTAGTTTTTCCCAGACCAAACTGGCCTCCTTTCAGGTGGAAAGAGTCACCTGCATCAGTTTTCCTGAGGGTGAGACCCAGCAGCTTGAAAGACTTCCCTGTGAAGTCTCTGGACTCAGTATTTCCTGTTCTGTCCAGTATATGGCACTTTCTGCCTGTGAGTCTCACCAGCATAAGGTTATGCGGTACCTTCAGCTTCAGCAGACTCTCCCAGCTGGGGGCATGGTAGAGACAGAGGAGAGGTTGTAGGCTGGTTTTAATTGCTTCACTTTTCCAGGCCCTGAGGTTTGAATTCCTTGAGGGGCAGAATCTACCTGAGCTGGGCCCCACCCCTCTCCTGGGGAAGGTCTATCTCCAGACAAACTCTCAAACAAGCTTAATTCTGCCTATACCTGGGACAGTGGAGCCTCAGAAGCCTTACAGCTGTATCCAAACAGCAGTCAAGCCATAGAAATACAGCTACAAAAAAGAAAAAGAAAAATCCTTTTCATAACAGGACCCCCATTCCTCGGGTTTGCCAATCAGGAGCTTAAGTTGGTACATTGCTCTGTGTATCTCCAGGTCCTATGTGCCCCCTCCTTTCCTACAGGGCTTAGACCTTTTCAAATCCAAAAACACCTCTGTTTTTTTTGTTTTTGTTTTTTTCTTTTTCTTTTTCCATCAGCCCTGTCCCACACCCTCTGTGTTGGGGCAAAACCCAGTAAACTCTAACTTTTACTGGAAGTTCAGCTGAGCTAGGGGCCTATTTTTAGTAGTCAGAATTTGTTAATTAATTCCACAGTTAGACCTTGGTTGTGCCTAGTCCCTGCTGCTGGCGAAGTCTGTTTCTTTTCTGCCCTGGGAAGCAACCTGTGGGGGAGGGGCGCCTGCGGCCATGGTTTGGGGAACTCACGGTTCTGGTTGGACTCACAGCCAGTTCAGCTCGTCTAGACTGGTGTATGCTCTGTGTCCTGTCACTGATGTGGCCCCAGCGGTTGTTCTGTACTGTTCCTGGCTATTTATTAGCTGCTCTGGAGGACGAACTAAATCCCACACCTTGCTTAGCCACCATCTTGACTCCTATACCTGTCTTTACTTCTTGATCTTTCTGGTTTTGCTCTTCTCTCTCTGCTCTGGGACCTTCCTCTTCTCCTTTTCTCCCTTTTTCTGCATGTATGTTACTCTTTGCTTCTGCTGTGATCTCAGTCTTGGCTTCTAGATTGCACTCTTCTGCTCCTGTCCCTGCTTCTGCTTTGTTCTCTTGTCCTACTCTTAGAACTTTAGTTATTGCACAGTCTCTACTCCTATGCTGTGCACATCTGTCCTTTTCCTTACTATTGTTATGATCATGCTCATTGCTTTTTTTTTAGAAGTTTTTATTCTAAGTCTTGAATTCGATACAAATAAAATAATTGTGCTCATTATTATTTTATTCAGACTGTTTAGACTTCTCTTTACTCCTACTCCTTTCCTGATCTTTCCCTTTATGATCAGGCTGCTTTTCTTTTTCTTTAACATTCTCGTGATCCCTTTCTTTACTCCTTGGCTTCATCTTTTATTCATGTCTATTTTGCCTATTGAATCTCTTTCCTTACTCTTTGATTTCCCTTTGCACTTGCTCCTACTTTTAGATTTGGCCCTTTTCTTCACTTTGTTTTTATTATATTTATCATCTATATCTGAATTTCTGCTGGTATCTGTCTTTCCTGTTAGATTTATGGTCTTTAACTTTCTTTTCCTTTTTACTTTTTCTGTTGGGACTTTCTGACACATGGCTATGATCAGTAATTTTTCTCTTTTATTCTAACTGGGTGTTTTTCATTTTCTTTTATTTCATTTAGCTTACTCTTATCCCCTTTGATCTATCTTTCACCACTTGATACCCTCATTCTTTGTGCCCTCTGCATCTCTTGCCTCCAATGTGGAGGAGTCTTACTATGCCTGAAATGATCCCTTGATCTAGACCTGGAAGGAGTTCAGTATTGCCTTGGTCCTCTTCCTTTAATTTTCCAGCCAGACCTGGTAACTGAAAGTCACCTCTGGTATGAAGCAGGCTGGGAATTGGGTGGATTACACACACTCTCTCTCTCTCTGTTTTTGATTTCTTTTTAATCAGGTTTAGGAGGACTTGTTCTCATTAGGAACCATTTCCACGTGCGGGAAGGGTCTGTTCTGGATAGACTATGGACTGGAGCCGTGCTTCAGGATTTTCAGCCTCACTTTCACTAGACGTACTTTTCCTTTCTTGGATTTTTATGAGTCTTTTCTGTGTTTCTTTTTTCTTTTTCTTCAGGAGCACTTTCAGAATCAGAAGAACCAGAAGAGAACTGTGAATCGCTTGAGCTGAGTCACTGGATGATGATGATGATGTCAACTTATGCCTTTTATTTTCTTCTTTCTTAGCTTTAGCCTTGGAAATGAACTCTTCACGACTGAGCATCTGTACCTCCGCATGTGGTTTGCCAGCTACATCAGTTTTCTGTCTCTCTCACAGCTTCTTGACCAGAGATCATTTGCACAAAAACAACATGATGCCCATCTAAATGAGGAGTTGGTTTAGTTGTTATGAAGAACTGTGAACCATTTGTATCTTCTTCACAGGGTCCAGTCCTTTAAAGTGCTTCAAATCTACCACCACCAGAAACGGCGCTAAAGCCCACTAACCGCCTCCCTTCCCCACAGCTCAGTCCCAGCATGGAGGTCCATATCTTATTGTTTCTTAAGGTGTCTTTTAATTTTTGCTGATTTCTAGGCATCTGATAAGATTATTTTGAAAGTTGGTTTCCCTCTCATCTAAGATTTTGTTGTTGATTGAGTTTGTATTGAAGGCTTCCTTTGGCGTTTGTTTTTTCAGTTTTTTCACAGCCAAACTAGGTCTATTAGCCCTACACGGGGTGTATACCCATACCAAAGGGACCTAGAGGAAAGTTCAAGGTGCTTCTCAGACTGCGTTTTCCCAGCCTTCCCAGCAGATGGCTCTCTTTGGCAACCTATTTGCCACAGTCCTACTTAGTTAAATTATTTTTTTATCCTTCTGACTCCTTTGTTTCTGCAGTGCAGGGGGACAAAGGCTTTATGACACTTCAGGCTCCTGTCCAGAAAGGACCAAAGCTGTGGGCCCCCACTGTCCTATTTCACTGATCAACTTTTGGGTCAAGACTGTTTTGCATCACCCTCTTTTCCACAGTGGAGTGGCTCTCTGTCTCTCTCAGATTGCTGCAGCCCACTGGGCAAGACCCAGATGCACTGGGGCTCTTGGCCTCCAGGATTGGGCCAGGCACCTGGGGCTACAGTGGAGCTCAGTTACTCACTGCAGCTTCTCTGTTTGTGGAAATTGTGGGTGTGTGAGTGCCCTCGGCTCCTGTATAGAAAGGTTCAAAGCGGTGATTCCTGGAAGGTAACTATCTTTGCCCAGCATCTGGAACAGGACTGTGCCATGCCTTCACTTTTCCTGAGGGGAGGGCCTTCCTGTGTCCCAGCCTGCTGCAGCGAGCTGGATGAGAGCCAGGCACTCCTGGATCTGCTGGTCTTGGGGTGGGGGATCTGTACTCTGGTACAGATCAGTCTCTCCCCACAGACTCAGGTTGTGAAACTAATTGAGCTATGGGCCCTGAGCTTCTGTGTGGAAAGGCTCTAGGCTGTAGGACCAGGTTAACTTTACTTGCCAAGAGTTTGCCCACAATTGTGGTATATCCACGGGCCTCAGAGATGGTGCATGGGTGATGGACACTGCAATGGACATTAATCTCTTGCTGCAGTCTATCAGTTTTTGGGATTAATGGAGCTGCAAGCTTCTGAGCTTCTGTATGAAAAGGTTCATGTCTGCGGGACCATGAGAGTTAACTTCACTAGGCCTGAGTTGGAGTAGGACTGCACTGCATCTCATCAGCTGGCAAGAACCAGGCCATCCCATGGCTGCCAATGTCAGAGGGAAAGAGGGGTACCAGATGCCACACTGAGTTCACTTGCCACAATTTCTCAGTTGTAGTTTCTCCGTTTTTTCATACAGCTCTTACTTTTTTGTTGCAATGGTCCTTCCTTGGTCTCCTGAGCTCCAGAATCACTTTTTTTTGGATAATTCCTGCCTGTTCTTTAGGTGTTCTCTGTCGAGGACTGAGTTATGTCTTTCCTTATTCCATCATCTTCCTGAAAGATTGGTAGTTTTTAATAGTAGCCATTATAATGTGTGTGAAATAGTAGCTCATCGTTTTGATTCACACTTCCCTAATGGTTAATAATGTTGAGCTTTTCGTGTACTTTTTGACCGTTTGTAGATCTTTTTTGGAGAAATGTCTATTCAGGTCTTTTGCCTGTTTTAAATAGGGTTGCTGATCTTTTTGTTGTTGAATTGTGTGATTTCTTTATGTATCTTCTCAATATTAAACTTTACCAGATTGGTAGTTTCCAAATAGTTTCTCCTACGCTGTAGGTTGTCTTTTTACTTTCCTAATGAAGTCCTTTGTTTCACAAAAGTTTTTCATTTTGATTGGGTCCCATATATCTATTTTTTCTTTTGTTGCTTGTGGTTTGGGTGTAAAGTGTAAGAAATCATTCCCTAATGAAAGGTCCTGAAGATGCTCCCCTATATTTTCTTCTAAGAGTTTTATAGTTTTTGCTTTTGTATCAGTATCACCCTGTTACTATTAGTGTGCAATTTTTAAACTGGGGAAGTGTGATTTCTCCACCTTTATTCTCCTTTTCTGAGATAGCTTTGGCTATTTGGGCCCCTTATTTACTTTCCATATAAATTTGGTGATTGGTTTTTCCATACCTGCAAAGAAGGCTTTGGAATTTTGGTTGGAATTGTGTTGAATCTGTAGATCGATTAGGGTAGAATTGACATCTCAATGCTGTTTGGTTTTCCTATCTAAGAACATGGAATGCCCTTCCATTTATTTCACTTGTCTTTGATTTCTTTTTAACAGTACTCTGTAGTTTTTGGTATACAAGTCCTTTACATCATTTGTTAGATTTATTCCTAGATATTTGTTTCTTTTAGTTGCTATAGTGAATGGAATTTTTTTGTTGATTTCTTCTTTGGATTGTTCTTGTGTATAGAGGTACTACTGATTTTGGAGTATTGATCTTGTGTCTCTTCGCTTTGCTGAATTTGTTTATGAATTCAAGACACATAAATAAATGTAGTTTTTTCCGGATTTCCTGTACATAGGATCATGTCTTCTGCACATAGGAAAAGTTTCGCTTCTTTGTTTCCAATTTGAATGCCTTTTATTTCTTTCTCTTGCCTAATTGCTCTATCTAGAACTTCTAGAAAAATGTTAAACAATAGTTGAGATAGCGGGCATCCTCCTCCGTCTCGTTCCAGATCTTAGAGGGAAACAGTTCAGTCTTTCAGCATTAAGTAAGATGTTGTGGGTTTTTCAAAGATACCTTTTGTCATGTTGAGGAATTTTCCTTATAATCGTTTTCTGAGGGTTTTTTTTTCCCCCTTTTTTGTTTTGTTTTGTTTTCTTTATCACGAAGCAGTGCTGGATTTTGTTGGATGCCCTTGTTGCTTCAATTGAGATGATCATGTCGTTTTATTCCCTTTTTTCTGATAACGTGGTATATTATATTAATTATATTAATTCATTTTGTAAACCTGGTATAAATCCCACTTGATGATTATGTTGTATAATTCTTTTGATTTGCTGTTGGATTGTTTGCAAGTTTTTGTTGATAATTTTTCCCTCTGTATTTGTATGGGATGTTGGTCTGGCTACTTGGGTTTAGGATGTGCTCCCTCCTGTTCAGTTTTTTTGGAAGAGTGAACAGCATTGTTAATTCTTCTGTTTTGTTTGGTAAAATTGTCTTTTAAAGCCATCTGGTCTTGGGCCTTTCTTTGTTAGGAGGTTTTTGATTACTGATTCATTTTCCTTCACTAGTTATTGGTCTGTTGAGATCTTCTATTTCATCTTGAGTCAGTTTAGGTAGTTTGTGTGTTTCTACGATTTTGTCTGCTTCATCTGGATTATCTGATGTATTGGCGTGCAGGTATTTATAGTATCCTCTTATAGTCCTTTTTATTTCTTTAGAATTCATAGTAATATCCTTCTTTACACTTCTGATCTTAGTTATTTGTGTACTCTTTTTTTCTTTATCAGTCTGGCTAAAGGTTTGTCAATTTTATTGATCTTTTCAGTGAACCAACTTTTGGTTTTGCTGATTTTCTCAATTGGTTTTTATTTCATTCCTTTTGCTCACTTTGGGTTTAGATTGATTTTTTTCTCTGTCCTTCAGTTGTATACTCATAGTGTCTAACCTTGTAGGCACTTGATGTTTAATTAAATGAGTGATCATCCTTCTACATAGTTATTATATCCATACTTCCTCTTTAATTCTCACTTATAGTTATCAAACATCTCTTACTGGTATTTGCCTGACATACTTTTAAAGATATTGTAAAATAGTACTAAATCGTGAAAGAACTTTAAACAAGATAGTGATTTGTCCTGATACCTATTTTAATGTTTTCTCAATACAGCTAAATACAGTACAGCATATTGAATTTGCAGTACAAAAGTGGGTATAAACTGAAACATATATCTTTACTTCCTCCTAAGAGTTAGTAAAGACACTAGAGACCTGACTATAGTTCCAGAAGGGAAAGCTTAACCCATGAGCTCTACTGCCTGAGTTATTAATCTAGACTTCCAATTCTAACCATGCAAATAACTTTTATTAGATTCACTTTCTAGCCAAAAATAATCGTAAAAGCTAGATAAAATATATAAAACCAATGATTTGAAGACACTGGAGAGCAGCTAACACAGGCAGGACTCAAAGGGCTATAATCCTAAGAGAAAGTCAATTCCTGAAGTAGTCAGACTTCTTTACGTAAACAGAACCAACAGGAGATATCTGTAAATATGAAATTTTATAAAAGTGTCTCATACAACTGTGGGGATGCACAAGTCCAAATTCCGTAGGGCAGGTTGTAAGCTGGCATCTCCAGGAAAGGTTGGCTGACTGAAGTGAAAATTCTCTCCTCTGACTTTTCCTTTGAAAAAGCCTATGACTGATTAGGTTAAACATCACTCATTGCAGGGATGCTCCCCTTAGCCTGCTGCAGATGTAATCACCCATGGACGCAGTCAGCATGCTGATGATTTAAGTCCACAAAATGTCCTCACAGCAGCAGATAGGCTATGCTTGCTTGACCAGACAACTGGGCACTATCACCTAGCCAAGTTGACACATCAACCTGACCATCACAATTGTATTTGAACCTTGTCTTCTTCCCTGTGGTCATGTTCAAAATCTTGGTGCAGGACTTAAAAAGGACAGTCCTAAAGTGGCAGTCATTTTGGGCTGAGGAGATTGTGATCAAGACTTGGACTTCTAAAGTGATAGCGACATGTGGGACAGAATTTCAGACAGGAAGGAATTGCAGAGGATGAGCCCCAAAACTTGAGTACAGATTCCCTCAATTCAATTCAGTGCACGTGCAGGGGGAAAGACTCAGACACCAAGTAGAAAACAACATCTGGAAGCTAAAGGGCTAAGGAGACATCAGAGTTTAAAGTTGCGAAGGTGGAGGGGCCTTGGTAAACACCCCAGGTTTTCAATCAAGGTGTCAGAAGGGCTGCTTCCTAAGAGTAAGGGTAAACGTTTGAAATAGGTCACCCTAACACAGCCTAAAACCAGGGTAATCTGCCTATATTCAATCTGTATTTCAGAAGAAATTTAACTTTCTTAAAATTTATCCAAAGCCTTTCAGTTTTTCATTTATATAGTCTGGCATCCAATAAAAAGTTACAACGCAAAAATGCTAAATAACATTAAGGCCAAGAACATTTCTTAGAGATAGATTTGCATAAATGTAAAGTATACAAGATTAATCGCTGCAAATGTTTTCATAATAGGAAATTACTATAAATATCCCAAGGGTCCGTCAGTAGAGGATTGATTAAGTAAGTGATCTCTAGTCATGTAATACAGTCACTACTGGCATTTGGGGCAGGATAGTTTTTAATTGTATGGTATTCCCTGATCATTACAGGAAGTTTTACATCTTTGGTTCCAGTCCAAATGAATGCAGGCTGCATCTCCAAGATTTGAGCCAACCCAAAATGGTTCTATATATCCTAATAAACCTCTAGGATAGGAGTTCCAATTGAGAATCACTGATAATCATAGTATTTTGTGTAGCTTTAAGAAAACAAAATGAGAATGGTAAGACCAAAATGATATGATAGACCCCAGAGTAGAAAATATAGTTTGCTATGTTTTCTGTGAGAAAGGAGGAAAATAAGAATATATATTTTGAATGCTTATATATGCATAAAATTCTTATTAATATCTAAGAAACTAATATAAGTTATTATCTGTGAGACCTGGTAAGAGAGGAGGATCAGGATAGAATGGAAAAGTATTTTTACTTTACACCATTTTAGATTCCTTTGATTTTTAAAATATGGTTGTATTACCTATTCAAAAATTTTTTAAATAATAAAATATAATTTTAGATGTAAAGAAGCTATTGTGTTATATTAGTTTTTAGGACATTTATTTAAAATTCATTAAAAAATGTTTTCTCTTTTCCCAAACCTGTCTCCTGTTACCTTTCCTTGCATTCAGTGGAGTAGGACGAAACTGGGGCTGGGCATCTGCAGGCAGCAGTATTCTTGCTGAATTTGGCACCCTACACATGGAGTTTGTCCATCTCAGCTACTTGACAGGGGATCCAGTTTACTACAAAAAGGTTAGTTTTCTTGTTTTCTTTCTCTTCGTTTGCTGTAAAAACTTACATTAAGATTCACCCAAAGAGTAGATTAATGCTTGGAAAATGAAAACACTGGATATGTGTTTATCATGACTGTAGGTTTGTTTGTTTTTTTAAATAATCCAAACCTAATAAATTAGACAATTTACATTTAAATTACTAAAATAATAACAGTTCAATATTTTAAAAAATAGTTCAATGTAGATTTTAAAAATTAGTACCATTTTCTGTACCAGCTACAAAAGGTGAGAAAGTTTTATTTTAAAAAACATACCTGACGTGGTAGTAACAAATGCATAAGGTTTCTATAAATAAATCTATAAAAAGGTATAAAAAATTCAAAACTTTATTGAATGATATTAAAGGAGACCTAAACAAATGGGGAGATATCATGTTTATTTATGTATAGGTAGGTAAAATAAAAATTTCACTCTTGCCATTTGATCTGCAGGATCAATTCATTGCCAATCACAAGAGGCTTTTTTTAAAGTGGAATTTCTAGAATTTTTATGTAATAGATATACTCAAGACATTCCTGAAGAAAAAAAAGATGGGTGAATTAGCAGTACCCAGTTATCAGCACTATAGGGCATTTGTACAGAGATAAATAGGTTGTACAGATTAGATAGCTTTTTAACAGACCCAGAAATAAACTTGGTATGACAAAGGTACAGTTGTACATTTAGACAGTTAATTCCAGAAGCATTAAATCTTAAATGTAAAAGGCAAAAGTATGACACTTTTAGAAAATAAAGTAGAGTAAAATATCTTACTCCCTTAGGATAATCCTGATCTTACTCCCTTAGGATAAAGAGTGGATTCTTTAAAACAGGAAATAGAAAATATTAACTGGTAAACTTGAAAATGTGCATACCCTGTACCCCAACAATTCTATTCCTTAGTATGTACATCTACATCATGTATATAGAAGCATTGTATTAGCAATTTATAATGAAATACAATACAGCAGTGAAAACAAATGAATCTTAAATTTATCAATTAAAAGTTGATTCAACTTTTATAGCCATGAAAACAAATAGAGCCAAACAATATGTTGTTTAGGGATTTAAGAGTAGTTTTAACAGTGTTAAGATAATGACGAATATAAATTTCAGTACTGTGGTCACACCTTGAACAAAGGCAGTGCATATGTGAGTGTCAGTGGTTAATAGAGCATTAAAGATGTTTGTAGTATTTTGTATTTAAAACTGAGGTATGAATAAAATCTTTATATATTATTTTCTGTATATGGAATATTTTATTAAAAAATTAAACAAATGGTAAGAATTTTCAAGTAAAGATAGCAGAATGGAGCCAGATCACAGAAATTTCCCTTTCTAGCTAAGTGAAAATAACAAACATAATAAAGAGCAGTAAAAATTCATCAATAACAATGAAAGAAGGAAAGGCTGGAATCTCATGCCATATATATGTGGCAGCCAAAAAGAGAATCCAGAGAATTCTGTCATTACACTTATGTCTTCCTCCCACCCTATCTTGAATCCTTACTGGGAAAAGAAAGTGAGTCAACAAATTCTTTATACAGCCTGTTAGTCTCACAAAGAAGAACAATGCCTGTGGTATTTAATATGTAGAAGCTGTGGTAGTTCGATTCAGGCGTCAACTTGGCCAGGTGAAAGTACCTAGTTCTGTTGCTATGTGGACATGAGCCAAGGGCATATGTGAACCTCAGCTGTTGCTGATTACATCTGCAGTTGGCTAGGAGGCATGCCTGCTGCAATGAATGATGCTTGATTTAAAGGCTGGAAGCTTAAATGAGAGAGCTCAACATAGCCCAGCCCAAGCAGCTCAGCGTACCTCATCTCAGCACTCTCAGCTCAGCCCAGGCCTTTGGTGATGCAGAAAGGAGTTGCCCCAGGGAAAGTTGTTGGAACCTAGAGGCCTGGAGAGAAGGCCAGCAGAAATCACCCTGTACCTTCCTGCATTAATAAAGAACCTCAGTTGAAAGTTAGCCAGCTGCCTTACCTCTGAAGAGCTAATGAAATAAATTCCCTTTTATTTAAAAGCCAAGCCATCTCTGGTGTGTTGCATTCTGGCAGCTGGCAAACTAGAACAGATCCCACAGCTCTAACAGAGTTTTTGGCTTCCATCCTCCATAAAAAATCAAAGACCTCATGAAATTGGATAGGACACTTGTATTCTAGATCTCAAATTGTATCCAGGTGTGAAGGAATATGTACACACACACTCACACAGTAGGAATGAAGTCAAAGAAAATTCAAGTATATTATGTCGGAGCAGAGTTTAGGTCAGAGCTGACCCTGTTAAATGTGAAGAAGATATAAAGAAAAAGCCTGGCAGTTATGCAAGCATACTGCAGAAAACAAAAGTTTGCTGGAATATGGCATGTAAAAGACTGATTCCTCATGGAAGTGACTTCCTCAGGACTCCACGTTATCTACATTCAAAACATATTTTGTGTAGAAAGAGTTTACCGTTTATCTTATTTTGGTGTCTGAGAATAATGAAGCAAATATAATAATGGCAACACAGAATTACACTCAAGCTCAGTTGGCTTAGCAAAAGCAGCTCTAGAAGGAATTAATGGATTCAGCCTCTTTGTCAACCAGACTTGTTGTTGGTCAGTTATGTTTGTGGATCTTGATGCTCTCATTTGCTCACTGTTTCCAAGAAAGCCAAGATCTCACAACACAGATGCTGCCCTGATCCCCTGCATCAATTATTTTGCATGCATTGCCCTAGATGATGAAGCCGTGTTTAGCTGGACACTTGATAAAGTGGTTGAAAATTAAAAGGAAAATATTGATTTAAGCATTTCTTCAGAGATGGGTACAGAACATCATTGGAAGATCCCAACTGATACTGCTATAAACCAGCTGGAATTAAGTTGTTTGATGATACTGAATGTGAATTTCCCATAGTTTTTCACCATATGATGATTGATGGAATTTTTAGAGGTAACCCCAAACAAGTAAAGGAATATCAGGATTTTCTGACACCAGTACTTCATCAGTATGAAGGATATCCTGTTGTACCAAAGTATTATTATTGTGCCAGCTGACTTTGCAGAATATGAATAAAGAAACCCTGGTAGTCAAAAGTGATTTCCTAGTAATTGTGGCCATGATAGAAAACTAGTTCTTTGGGGACCAGCTCATTGTATCATTGTAAAACTCCTGGCTGATGAATTATTCAGTCATAAAGGCATTGATCCAGTCTAATGCTATGTCCTGGTACAAAATCAACATAACATTAGCATGAGATGTTCCATTCAAGGCATGTTGGAAAATGATGTGGTAGTCCATGTAGCACTTGTAGCAGAAAGCCAAAGCCATCAAATTTTTCTCAGCACATAATGGTATTCAGACTCAAACTCCTCAACAGGCAGAACCTATTTAGATATGACCTCAGCAGGAGCTCATAAAAGCTTATTTCTACTCGGGTATCAATGAAAAATCAGGACTCTCCAGAAGGCCAGATAGGCCCATCAGCTGCCTTGGTACATTAAATTTTATCACATTTTAGGAAGACCATGGCTTATTATTCCACCATATTTGACCTAAGTGATTTCTGCATGTCTGAAGATGTTTTACTCTTGATAGATGACTTAAAGGAGTGCCTTACAGTTCTGTAAACAATACTAGAAAATGCTCTTTTCCTTGTTTTCATTTGGAAAGACAATATAGGAGGTAGCAGTTTCAACCCCAAATAAGATATGCTGGCAAGCCTTTAAAGAATGAATGGTTGGAGGAGTCAAAGTCCATGTTGACCATCTGCAGACGCTGATATCTGGAGCTGGAGTAGAACAACATGACTTCCTACAAATCAGTGATACTGAAGAACTTCCAGAATTTAAGTTTCAAGAAACTAGAGCTTGCCAAACATTCAAAAGTCAAAAGACAAAGCAGCATCCCCAATGCTCCTGAACTGAAACAGCAGCTGAATATTGCCATTATTGAATGGAAGAACAAGCCTACCTATGAAATTCTTGAAAAACGGAATCACTGCAGTGTCTGGCTAGCCAAGCCATCCTGATGAGTATATTGCTCAGAAGAGAAGGCCTCAACTTCATTTCAAAGAAAGTTACCCTTTCTGATCACATTGAGAGAGTATAGAAGAGCTAGCAGCAAAAAACTGGTCAGTTGTGTACCATGCAGCAAATCTTTTGAATAAAGTAGGGGACAGCATGGCCCCGTCCATTACTAATGTGTTAGTGCAGAGGAAATACTAACGGGGTGCCTTTGGGCATGAAGAAGAAGTTACCTCTAATCCTTTGTCACCAAGAGTGATAAAAAACATAATCTATTATAAGTGTAACACCCATGATGAGAAGGAAGCACTTATCTAGCAAACTGGCCATCCATATTGGCTGGATCATCTTTAATAATTCTGAGTTATTCAGTGGCATGTTGGTAATATGAATTGGGTGGATCATCCATGTCATGGAGTACAAGCTACATATCTGTGGTAGAGACAAGCCAGCCATAGACTTCTATTGGCTGTCACTTAGTGAAGTTAAACAAAAACGGTTGGATTTTGTGCAGCCTCAGCAGAATGGAAGATGTTGGATGAAAAGGCATCAGATTGATGGGTCTTTGAATAGACTTCCCCCTGGGTTCTTTGACCGACAGTGGCATATCCTGGAACATTCGCCCAATGATATCATTGTAGCAGGGAGCATTTGCTACAGCAAACAACCCTGTCAGATATGACCGTGTATGAGATGAATTTTATTCTCCTTGTTGAAGATTTGTTGGGAAATACTGACTAGCCAAAGTACAGATAGATCACAGTGGAGCTACTAATGATTGTTTCCATTATACTGGAAAGAAACCCTGAAGTAGAATTTCAAGACAAAGCAAATCTAGACAAAATGGTGAAAGAAGCATTTCATGAATTTCAAAAAGGAGAGTTGGCTGAAGTCATCTTCCTTTAGCTTCCTTTTACAAAACTCTCCCCTACTGCACCCCAGAAAAAAACAGGAACATGCAGCTGTTTGACAAAGATTGTGATGAATTTGCTGTTGGAAGGAGAAATCCAGCCCAGCAATAATAACCTGTGATTAGTTAGGCTAATGAAGAAGGTAGAAGAGGCTGAGACACTGACTAGAAATGTGTTAAATTTTGTGTAGAAACATCATCAAGGCAGCCATTATTGTATGGACTGATCATGCTGGTGAAATGTTTGCCGTGCCCTTGACAGGTTATTGAAGCTCTTTTACATGCCATAACTAATCTAAGGGTAAGAAATGCTTTTACTCAAGTGAAAAAAGTTCTTATGATTATACCAACAACAATTATAACTTTCACTGAATGATACAGAGTTTCTGGATTGAAGACTGACCTTCGCAGATTACATGAAAATGAATCCTTGTTCTTTAAACTAAATTCCCACCTAAATGTCAGCAAGTAGAGTTTGTCAACTAGTAGTACATACTAGTTGTGCTGGTTTGAACAGAAGTATGCCCCCTAAGAAAAGCCATGTTTTGATATAAAACCCATTCCTTAAAGGTAGAATAATCTCTAGTCAATACTGTATGTTTGAAACTGTAATGAGATCATCTCCCTGGATGATGTGATTTAGTCAAGAGTGGTTGTTAAATTGAATTAGGTGATGACATGTCTCCACCCGTTTGAGTGGGTCTTGATTAGTTTATTGGAGTCCTATAAAAGAGGAAACATTTTGAAGAGAGAGATTCAGGAGAGAGCAGAGAATGCTGCAGCACCACGAAGCAGAGAGTCCACCAGCCGGCGACCTTTGGAGATGAAGAAGGAAGACGCCTCCCGGGGAGCTTCATGAAACCGGAAGCCAGGAGAGAAAGCTAGCAGATGACGCCGTATTCGCCATGTGCCCTTCCAGCGGAGAGAGAAGCCCTGACTGTGTTTGCCATGCGCCTTCTCATTTGAGAGAGAAACCCTGAACTTCATCGGCCTTCTTGAACCAAGGTATCTTTTCCTGGATGCCTTTGATTGGACTTTTCTATAGACTTGTTTTAATTCTCGGCCTTAGAACTGTAAACTAGCAACTCATTAAATTCCCCTTGTTAAAAGCCATTCTGTT
>PVIY010045778.1:0-18874 GCA_004026745.1 Myrmecophaga tridactyla | reverse complement strand
CTCAAATGGGTGGAGACATGTCGTCACCTAATCCAGTTTAACAACCACTCTTGACTAAATCACATCAACCAGGGAGATGATCTCATTACAGTTTCAAATATACAGTATTGAATAGGGATTATTCTATCTTTATGAAATGGGATTTATATTAAAACATGGCTTTTCTTAGGGGGCATACTTCCTTTCAAACCAGCACAGGGTGGCATTGAACCTTTAGACGAATTTGGCAAGTACTATCATCCTAACAGTTTTGTCTTCCAATCTATGAACATGGGATGTCTTTCCATTTATTTAGGTCTTCTTTCATATCTTTCAACAATATTTTGTAGTTGTCTGTGTACAAGGCTTTCATTTCTTGGGTTAAGTTTATTTCTAAGTATTTTTTTCTCTTTGATGCTATTGTAAATGGAATTGTTTTTTAATTTTAACTTCAGATTGTTCAATTGCAGGTGTACAGAAATGCAATTCATTTTGGTATTTTGGTCTTATGCCATGAAACCCTGCTGAACTTGTTTCTCAGTTCTAATAGTTTTTCAGTGGATTCCTTAGTATCTTTCATACAAGATCATGTCATTTTGTAAAACAAAGAAAGCTTTACTTCTTTCTTTCCAAGCTGGATGCTTTTATTTCATGTTCTTGCCTAGGACCTCCAGTAAAATAGTGTATTAACGTCTTAAGGACAGACATCCTTATCTTGTTCCTGACCTTGAGTCTTGCCCCATTAAGTATGATGTCATAGTTGTGTGTTCAAGTTTCGAAAGCTCCACCTAGAATTTATAACACTTTGAGATGTCTCCAAACAGTTAAGACTGGGAAAGCACGCAAAATTTTCTGTTTATAAAAATAGGCTTAGACAGGAAAAGTTCTGCAGAAAGAGTACAAGCTTTGTGTGATCCGCTCTCAAGTAGATTGCCTCTGGATTATCTGGTGTTCCAGCCCCTCTGTGAAGCACAGGGCACACTGGAACCTGGGGGCCAGCTAGTGCTCTTTGGATTCACTAAGACCCAGCTGTGCTCTTCCCAAACCAGCTTATTCCAATTGTACTTTTTTTTTTTTTAACTTTGCAATATAAATAGAATGTAAACTGTTATAAAGAGAAGTTCAAGAAGAGTTGTTTCTATGAAAACAGAGTTGAATAATCTGGGAAGAATTTGGTTAAATCAGGCACGGACAAACAACTACATAGTATGGCGGAGAAGGGGTACATATAAAAATCTCCAAGGTCATCACACTTGGTTCCTACTTTACTTGACAGGAACAGAAACTGAAAATCCAAGATGTAGTACAGTTGTGGATAACGCAAGAAAGAGCATACAGGACATCAGTCAGTGGACCCGTAATGCAAGAAAGGCTTGGGACCTAAACCAAGATATGGGGCATGAATGCATGCTTTACAGTAAAACAAACTGTTCTACATTAAATTAAAAAGTTCAAGATATTTCTATATCATATTTATGATTTCTCTTTAATCTTTTTAGTTAACCTACTTATTGTCAGAGCTGATGGTACTGGAAAATAGGCCTTCTTTTGAATGTTACAAAATAACAGTAGTTTCTTGGGCCAGTGAGACAAAATGTAAATTTTTTCTCTCTGTCTCCTTTTAACCATTTAGTGTTTCAAAGGAGTCTAATGAATATATTTATACTTTAATCATTTCATTATTTTCTTTAATTAGAATAGTTGTAGGTTTACAGAAAAATAATGCAGAGAATACAGGGTCCCCACATACAACTCTATTGTTAACACCTTGCATTAGCGGGTACATTTGTTCCAATGGATGAAAGCGTTTTTATAATTGTGCTTACATTAACTATAATCCATGCTATACATTAGGACATACTGTTTATGTTCTACAGTCCTTTTGGTTTTGTTTTTTTTTTTTTATTCTAGTAACAAAGATACAACCTAAAATTCCCCCCTTTTGGCCATATTCAATTATATAATTCAGTGCTGATAATTATGCTCACAATGTTGTACTACCATCATTACCAGACTTTTCCATCATCCTATATAGAAACTCTGTGCAATTTCAGCATTAACTCCCCTTTCCCTACTGCCATCCTGACCCCCAGAAATCTACATTCTAGTTCTGATTCTATGAATTTGTCTGCTCTAGTTATTTCACATTAGTGAGATAATAAAACATTTGTGCTTTCATGTTGGGTTTATTTCACTCAATCGATGCCTTCAAGGCTCATCCATGTTGTCACATGTATCAGAACTTCATTCCTTTTTACGCCTGAATAATAGTCCATTGTGTATATATATATATATATATATATATATATATATATATATATACTGCATTTTTTTAAATCCATTCATCCCTTGATGGACACTTGGGTAATTGCGGCAATTGCAAATAATGCTGCTATAAACATCAGTGTACAAATATCTGTTCGAGATCCTGCTGTCAATTCTTCTAGATATATATCTAGAAAAAGGATTGCTGGGTGTTCTAGTTTGCTAGCTGTTGGAATGCAATATACCAGAAATGGAATGGCTTTTAAAAAGGGGAATTTAATAAGTTGCTAGTTACAGCTCTAAGGCCGAGAAAATGTCCCATTAAAACAAGTCTATAGAAATGTTCAATCAAAGGCATTCAGGGAAAGATACCTTGATTCAAGAAGGCCAATGAAGTTCGGGGTTTCTCTCTCAAGTGGGAAGGCACATGGCGAACTCAGTCAGGGCTTCTTTTTCAGCTGGAAGGGCACATGGCGAACACCCCATCATCTGCTAGCTGTCTCTCCTGGCTTCCGGTTTCATGAAGCTCCCCAGGAGGCATTTTCCTTCTTCATCTCCAAAGGTCGCTGGCTGATGGACTTTCTGCTTCGTGGTGCTGCAGCATTCTCTGCTTTCTCTGAATCTCTTATTCCCCAAAATGTTTCCTCTCTTATAAGACTTCAGAAACTAATCAAGACCCACCCAAATGGGTGGAGACATGTCATCACCTAATCCTGTTTAACAACCACTCATGATTAAATCACATCATCCAGGGAGATGATCTGATTACAGTTTCAAACGTGCAGTATTGAATAGGGGTCATTCTACCTTTATGAAATGGGATTTTGATTAAAACATGGCTTTTCTAGGGGGCATACATCCTGTCAAACCAGCACATATGGTAATTCTAATACTTAATTCTAATACTTAACTTTCTGAGGAACTGCCAAACTGTCTTCCACAGCACCCGCACCATTTTACATTCCCACCAAAAATGAGTGAGTGTTCTTATTTCTTCATATTCTCTCCAACACTTATAATTTTCTGTTTTTTTTTTATAGTAACCATTCTAGTGCTTGTGAAATGGTGCTTCATCGTGGTTTTGATTTGCATTTCCCTAATAGCTAATGATGTTGAGAATCTTTTCATGTGCTATTTGCCCCTTTTTTTTATAACTTGTGTGGAGAAATGTCTATTCAAATCTTAAGTCCATTTTTAAATCAGGTTGTCTTTTTGTCCTTGAGTTGTAGGATTTCTTTAATTATTCTCTATTTACATGCTTATTGGATAGGTGGTTTCCAAATATCCTCTCCCATTGTGTAAGTTTTCTTTTTACTTTCATGATAAAGTCTTTTGATGTGCAAAAAGTCTTTAATTTTGATGAGGTCCCATTTATCTATATTTTCTTGTTACTAGCGCTGTGGGTATAAAGCCTAAGAAACCATTGCCTAATACAAGGTCCCACACTTTCTTATAGGAGTTTTATAATTTTGTTTTTTGTATTTAGGTCTTTGATCCGTTTTGAGTCGATTTCTGTATGAGGTGCAAGGTAAGGGTCTACTTTCATTCTTTCGCATAAGGACATAGAGTTCTTCCAGCACCATTTGTTGAAGAGACTATTTTTTCCCCATTGAGTGGACTTAGCACCCTTGTTGAAAACCAGTTAGCCATATTTGTGAAGGTTTACTTCTGAACTCTCAATCTGATTCCATTGGTCTATGTGTCTGTTCTTCAGCCAGTGCCACGCTATTGTGATTACTGTGGCTTTGAAGACTGGAAAGTGTGATTCCTACAACTTCATTATTCTTTTTTAAAATGGCTTTGGCTATTCAGAGCCCCTTGCCATTCCATATAAATTTGTGGATTGCTTTCTCTACAAAGAAGGCTGTTGAAATTTTGATTGGGATTGCATTGAATTTGCAAATTGCTTTGTATAGATTTGCCATCTTAACAATATTTAGTCTTGCAATCCATGGATATGGAATATCCTTCCATTTATTTAGGTCTTCATTGATTTCTTTTAGCAATGTTGTGTAGTTTTCTGTGTGCAAGTCTCGTACATCCTTGTTAGATTTATTCAGATATTTGATTTTTTTAGTTGCTATTGTAAATGGATTTTTTTCCTTGGTTTCTTCCTCCAATGTTCATTATTAGTGTATGGAAACACTAATGATTTTTGTGCATTGATCTTGTATCCTGCTAGTTTGCTGAATTCATTTAATAGCTCTAGGAACTTTCTTGTGGATTTATGAGGATTTTCTGTATATAGGATCATGTCATCTGCAAATAGGGAAAGTTTCACTTCTTCATTTTCAATCTGAAAGTCCTTTCTTTCTTTCTCTGGCCTAACTGCTCCAGCTAGAACTTCTAGCACAATCCTGAATAACAGTGCTGACAGAGGGCATCTTTGTCTTCTTCCTGATTTAGCGGGAAAGATTTCAGCCTTTCACCACTGAATATGATGTTAGCAGTGGGTTTTTCGTATATGCCCTTTATCATGTTAAGGAAGTTTCCTTCTATTCCTTGTTTTCTAAGTGCTAGACTTTGTCAAATGTCTTTTCTGCATCAATTGAGATGATCATGTGTTTTTGTCCTTTTGTTCTGTTAATGTGATAAATCACATTAATTAATATGTCTTACATTTCATATATGGGATAAATCCCACTTAATCATGGTGCATAATTCTTTTCATGTGCTATTGGATTTGGTTTGCTAGTATTTTGTCAAAGATTTTTGCATCATATTCATAAGGAATATCGGCCTGTAATTTTCTCTTCTTGTGATATCTTTATCTGGCTTTGATATGAGGGTGATGTTGGCCTCACTGAATAAGTGAGACAGTGTTCCCTCCTCTTTGATTTTCTGGAAGAATCTGAGCAGGATTCATGCTAATTCTTCTTATAATGCTTCATAAAATTCCCCTGTGAAGCCATCTGGTCCTGGGCATTTTTTTGTTGAGAGGTTCTTGATTACCGATTCAATCTCTACTTCTTATTAATTTGTTGAGGTCTTATATTTCTTCTTAGGTCAGTGTAGGTAGTTTGTGTGTTTCTAGAAATGTATCCATTTCATTCAGGTTATCTAACTCCCAGTCTTTTAGTGTACCAATTTTTCACTTCTCTCTTTTCCTTTGTCAGTCTAGCTAAAGGTTCGTTGATTTTACTGATCTTTTCAAAGAACCAACTCTTGGAGTGCTGATTCTATTTTTTTAATTCTTTATTTCATTATCTTTGCTTTAATCTTTGTTATTTCCTTCCTTCTGATTCCTTTTGGTTTAGTTTTCTCTTCTTTTTTCCAGATCCTCCAGTTCTGAGGTTAGATCTCTAATTTGATATCTTTCTTCTTTCCTTCTCAGCCTTGCCTTTACTGCATCCCATAAGTTTTGTATGTTGTGTTTCATTTTCATTCACCTAAAGATATTCCTAATTTCTCTTTTGATTTCTTACTTGACCCACTGGTTATTTAGGAGTATATTGTTTAGACAACCAATTTAATATGGTTGGACTGTATGTGTGTGAAGATTTCTCAATAAAAATATTTAAAGAAAATAATAAAGGGGGTATATAGGAAAAAATACAGCTAATGCCAACTATATACTGTAGTTAACAGTAAAACTGCAATATTCCTTTGTTAATTATAAAAAAGATACCATACGAGGGCTAAGTGTCAATGACAGGGAGGCATAAGGGGTGTGGGATTTTTCCTTTTCCAGCAATGACTATGTTCTCAAATCGATTGTGGTGATGAATGTACAACTCTGTGATTATACTGAGAACCACTGATTATATACTTTGTATGGACTGCATGGGTGCGAATAAAACTGTTAAAAATTAAGTTACATAAGCTTACAATTAAATTATGTTTAAAGCGAAGATAATATTCAAAACTCATAACTTCATAATTACTTTACCATGGTTGCTCTATGTTTTTGAAGTTTTAAAATATCTTCTGTATCTGTATGGTAGAAATATTAAATAATAGTGTACTGCTCCACATTTCTTTGCATCTCCATGCTCAGTTTCCTAGTGTTGGCAGCTTGAAATTGGCCATGATAGGCATATATTTCACACCATAGAAATGGACAAGCACTCCAAGTAAGGATTTGATTTATTGTTCTTCTGATCATCTAGACTTAAGGAAGTCATGGAGAAAATATTAATAATTAAGTGTGTCATGTCTGTAGCTATTATACTGTGAGTAGAAAAGAAAAATTGAGGGAATATTCCTCCAATGTTTGAGAACTTTTATCTGATACAAAAAGTTTCTCATATCATTGATAACAAATGAAATTTCGATGTACAAAAAAAGGGTAAATTGCTTAATTTCCACACACTTGTGAATTTTCAGTGTATCCCTTTGTTATTGATTTCTAGCTTCAATCTAGCTTCATAGTCGTCAGAGAAGATACACTGTATAATTTCAGTATTTTCTAATTTATTGAGACTTGTTTTGTGACATATGATCTATCCTTGAGAATAATCTACATGCAAGAAAGAAGACTGCATATTCAGATGCTGTAGGGTGAGGTGTTTTATATATGTCTGTCTAGTCTAGCTAGTTTAGAGTTTTGTTCAAGCCTTCTCATCTTATTCCTTATTGACTTTCTGTCTAGATGATCCATCCACTTTTTAAAGTGGTATACTGAAACCTCCTGCTACTGATACTGATATAGAATCATCTATTTCTCTCTTGGAATTTGCCTATATTTGTTTCATATATTTTGGGGCTCTGCTATTAGGTGCACATATATTTATATCATTATTTCTTCTTGTTGGATTGACCCCTTTATCAGTATAAATTGACCTTCTTTGTCCCTCCTAATAGTTTTGGACTATTTTATCTGACTATTTTGGACTATTTTATCTGGTATTTGGATTGCTACCCCAACTCTCTTTTGCATGGTATATATTTTTTCCATCCTTTCACTTTGAACTTATTCATGTCTCTCAATTTAAAGTGAATCTCTGGTAAACATCCTGTGGTTAGTCATGCTTTTTCATCCACTCTGCCAACCTTTGCCTTTTGGAGAGTTTAACCCATTTACATTTGAAGTAACTACTGATTACACAGGACTTTTTTCTGCCATTTTGCTATTTTGTCTTTATTTCTTATACCTTTTTTGAACTTCAGTTCTACTACCTACTACTACTAACATATATATATATATATGGCATTGTACCATTTTGAGTCCCTTCTCATTTATTTCTGTATATATTTTTCACATATTTACTTTGTAGTTACCATGAGGTGAAAATCTAACATACTAAATCTACAACAGTCACCTCTGATTTGATACCAACTTAACCTCAATAACATACACATACACTGTTCTTATAATCCTTTGGACCCCCACCTTTTGCTTACATATTACAAATTATATATTTATACATTTCATGTCCAAAAACATAGATTTATCATTACTTTTCATGCATTTGCATTTTAGAACTTGTAAGAAGTAAAAAGTGGACGTACCTTTGGATGATTACATGGTATGTGAATATATAATATATATCAATATATATATATATTAGTCCCCAAAAAAGAGGATGTACATATAAAACAATACAGTGAGGCTGGCAATTATAATTACCCATATGGTTGCTTTTACTGGAGGTCTTTATTTCTTTACGCAACTTTGATCTTCTGTCTAGTGTCCTTTCTTTTCAGTCTGAATAACTCTCTGAAGCAAATCGAGTGGTTATGAACTCCATCAGCTTTTTGTTTATCTGGGAATGTCTCAAGCTCTCTCTTAGTTTTTCAAAGAAAGTCTCATCAGATATAAAATTCTGGGTTGGCAATTGTTTTCTTTCAGCACTCCAAATATTTCATACTGTTGCCTTCTTTCCTCCATACTTTTCTGAAGAGAAACTGGCACGCCACCTTACTGGGATTCCCTTCTACATAACTTGCTGCTTTTTTTCTGTAGGTTTCAGAACTCTCTCTCTTTGTCCTCGGCCTTGGACAATTTGATTATTGTATGTCTGGGCATGGTTCTATTTGAGTTTATCTGGTTTGAGTTTATCTGGTTTGGGTTCCTTGGGTTTCTCAAATGTGCATATTCATTAAATTTGGGAACTTTTCTGCCATTATTTCGTTGACTATCCCCCTCTCCCTTTCCTCTCTTCTTTCTCCTTCTAGGACTCCTATTATGCAAATACTGGTATGCTTGATGGTGTCCCACAGGTCTTTTAGGCTCTGTTCAGTCTTTTTTTACTTTGTGCTTCTCAGCCTGACTCTTTTCAGTTGCTTTGTCTTTGAGATCACAGATTCTTTCTTGTGTCTGCTCCAATCTGCTGTTGAAACTGTCTAGGGAATTTCTTGTTTTAGTTACTGTGTTCTTCAATTCCAGCATTTCTGTTAGGTTCTGACTTAGAATCTCAAAGACATTCTCATATTGTTCATTTGTGGTTTTGTTCATATCCTTTATTTCTTTCTCTGTTTTTCTTGATTACCTTGAGCAAACTGAAGATTATTTTTAAATTTGTTTATTTTTTATGTGTCTCCCTATATATATGAATTTTTATACATACACACAGGCAAATACGTGATATATATATCATAGGGAATTTTGTTCACACGTTATTTGTTTTAGTGGGGGTGGGGGAGTGCATGGACCAGGAATCAAACCTGGGTCTCCCGCATGGCAGGTAAGAACTCTACCACTGAACTACCCTTACATCCCTGAGGATCATTTTTTAAAAGTCTCTATCTGGTAAATCCAAAGTCTGTCCCTCTTGGCTGATGATTTCTGGATGTTTGTCTTGTTTCTTTTGGCTAGGCCATCATTTCCTGTTTCTTTATTTGTCTTGTGATCTTCTGTAAAACCCTGTGCATTTTAATATTGTACAGTGTTAAACTGGGATTTAGCTCCTGGGGCTGTCTATTCCTTAAGTTTCTATCCAGCTAGTTGACTTAGATTTTCTTGAATGCCAGGAGGTAGTCAAAATGAACAATCCAAAGCAAAAAGCACCTTTCACTGTCTCTGCAAATTGGCTCTGATTTGGCTGATGCTCTCCTTCAGAGCTCAGCCTTCCTAACAAGATCAGCCTTAGGCAAATGCAAAGGGCAGTGACCTCTCTCTCTTATCTGAGTCTTGAATGGAACCAGGGTGCCTGCTTCTTTTCCTAGGCCTGTGCTTGCTAGAGGTCTTAGGAATTCCAGGTTACAGTTTACAAGAGTTGGTGTGAACTCCCTTGAAATAGACTTTCACCTACTCCTGTGTGCTCTCAAGTGACTTAATGCAGGTAATCCTTTGCCCCAGGTGCTTCAACTGTCCCAGCTGTCTACAAGAGCTTCTCTGCCCTCCGGGCAAACTCTGGGTGGGTAAGCCAGACACATGCTGTGCGGCTCAGTCTCTCAGATTTCCAGCTTATAGACGGCATTGGCATACATGCACCCCAGTAAGTGCACCGGGGCTGCTCTGCTCCTTCTGCAACAGGGCCAGGGACAATGGGAGTGTGAGCTGGCTGTGCCTGTGCTGTGAAGGAGGTGGGGGACGGACTGGCAAGTGTGCCACAAGCTTCTTCTATGGCTTTTGAAGCTGCAATTTCTTAATTCAACACTTGTAGGGTTAATGCAGCCCTTTAATTGTTTCCCATAGTTTTGAGGGAGGGTACTCTCTTTAAGATTCCTCTGCCATCTTTGCCTGAGGGGGCTGCAACAGTAGCTGGCCCCTAGGGATCTGAAGTAGGTGATCTAAAATAGTGATCACTGATCACACCACACCTCAGGAGTTTGGAGAGTTAGGTCTTTATGACCCATCCTGATACCAGCAAGCTCCAGCCCCCACTGCTTCCTGCCAGGAGGCTGGGGAAGGGGGACCATAGCTCCTACAGGGAGGGTGCAGCTCACCAGCATTTGCCAGCCTCTTCCTGCTGCTTCTCCGGGGGATGGTGAACTGCTTTCTACTAGACTCCAGAGATTCAGAGCAGTTGATTCAGACAGTACCTGCCAATCCAATAGCTGTTTTGGTGGAGGGACTGATTCCTGGAGCTTCCTACTTTGTGTCTCCCCATCATCCTCTCCCTTATCATACATTACTTTTGCAATAAAGAAAAAATATGATAAAATTTCTTTTTAAGATTTAGATTCTGTTACTTCCTGATGAGAACAGGAAGAAATTTGGAAAGGCTGCATGCTCATGACATGTGTTATTACTGAGGCCCAATGCCGCATAAGGTAAGTAAGTGGGAAATGTGCAAAAGGAGCAGCATAAAACAACAAAATAAATAGGATCTCTGGCTCAAGTACAATGCTACTTTGATTGAGAGTTAATAGGACACTGAAGCAGATTCTTTAATTTAGTTGCCACTAAGATAGGCTCCTTTACCCAGTCCTTTGGTTTAGCTATTGTGAACTGAGAGTCTTTTCAACAAATGGTTTCTCTTTGGTTTAGCTCACTTCAAGAGGCAGGCTTGCTTTTAGAAATAAAGCAATGCTGCTGGGCCAAACAGTTTCTGCAACATCATACCACACAAATCTGGATTTCCTGGGAGAAGGCCAGATTCAGAGCATTTTAAAAACACACACACACAATGTTATTGCTTTCATGTACACAAAATAACTTAACTGGATTAAGAAGTCTATTTCACTGGACTTAAATTCCTACAGAGCTAGGGCTGGATCTTGCTTTTCCTTCCCCAGCACCAAGCTAGGTTTAGAGGAGGCATTTAATAACTCAGTGAATGAATGGACGCAAGCTTAAGCATGACTTATCCACTTACCCGCTGGACCTTCTTACGTAAACCAGGGCTTTTGAAATGCCAAGAACTGCCAAAATGGGTCTAAGTCTCTTCTATTGCACTCCCTATTCTCACGATTACCTTTCCTTACATTTGAAAATAGTTTGTTAAGCTGGGGTCCTGTCTGAAATAGTGTGGACTCAGAAATGAAGGGTCTAGGAAGCTGAAGTTTACACTGGCTGGCCCAGGCTCTGTGCCTCACTCCCGTACTCTTCAAAGATAAGAAGGCCTCAAGAGTTCCGCCCTCACCCAGACCCGAGATAAGCAACCCAACACAGAGGAGGGGGTACCAGGGTGTGAAGGAACAGGGGTGGGTGGAAGGACTTGGAAACCTCATACTGGCCTTGCAGGAAGAGGAGGGTGCAGGGGGTTGGGACTAACACCCTCAAATCAGATCCTGGGATCTCGGGGTGGCAGGTGATGCTGTAAAGAGAGGGGCAACAGGTATAGCCATTTAAAAATTATTTATCTCTCACAACTTCTGCTCCACCTAGATTGGCACCTGGGGCTAGAGCTTGGGGCACATTTTATACACATTAGGAAGTCCCTGCTGTCTAAAGAAGCTTCCCGGAAAGCCCTGCTCACCGACCCTGATGCACTCACTAGGGCAGGAGCTGGCTGTGCATTTCACTCAGGGCACGCCACTCCAGGAGGAGAACCACGTGGCTGTGAGAGGCTGGCTCTGCCAGGGAGTGCTCAGAAGGGGTGGCCGGGGGGGATGAATGACCAAATCAACTAAGGAAGGAGAAAGAAACTCTCAAGCTAAGAGATTCCTGCACAGATCCCCAGGGCCAGGCATTCAGGCTGACCTGCAGGTCAGGCTGAGCTCCTGGAAACAGCCCCTGCCACCAGTCAGTGACTGGGGCTAGTTACAGAGCCCTTCGGAAGGGAATTCCTGTAATGCAATGTTCAGGCTTATCTAGGAGCATTCTGTCCTCTGCACACTGACATAAATCTCTTAGAAACTAAAGGGGAGGTGGAGATGGAAAGAAGAATCTAAAATCCTAAGGGTGGTCCTGCCCTCAATTGGAGCAACAGGAAGGAGGTGGAAGGGGGGGGAAACGGGGGTTGGTGGGGGGAGAAGAGGGTGGTTGGAGGAAGACAATAGCTATGGAAAATGAAAGGGGAAGAAGGGAGGAGAAAAAGTGAGAAAATATCATGTTCTTATTTTGCAGTATTCAGTGAAAAACAGCACACATTTGGTTCTGCCTGATGACATGCCTGTCCCTGTTAACGCTCTCTCTGTACATAACCATTATAGAAAGAAGTACAGTTTCCATGGCTCTGCAGTTCTCAGTCTGGCTGCCCAGTTATCCCAATTTGGGAGCATTCTTAGCCGATCATTTGCACCCTGACTGGCTCATGCTGAAGACATGAAGACTCTCGAGGGTATCTGGAGGTTAGTTTGGTTTAAGTGTCTCAAGACACTGGAACTCCCCCTTGATTCAAAAGGAATGAAGTCGCAAAAGGTGGGGAGGACTGGACTGGCTGGAGGGAAGTACCTGAAACTGCTGAGCTGTGTTCAGTGGCCTGGATTCTTGAAGACGATTGTATAAAGGCATAACGTTTACAAGGTGACTGTGTGATTGTGAAAACTTTATGTCTAATGCTCCTTTTATCTACAGTATGGACAGATGAGTGAAAAATATGGACAAAAAAGAATAAATAAATAATAGGGGAGACAAAGGGTAAAATAAATTGGGTAGATGGAAATTGGGCTGGTGGTCAATGAAAGGGAGGGGTAAAGTCTATGGCATCTATGAGTTGTTTTCTTCTTTTCTTTTTATTTCTTTTTCTGGAGTGATGCAAATTTCTAAAAAATGATCATGGTAATGAATACACAACTATGTGATAATATTGTGAGCCATCAATCGTGCACCATGTATAGACTGTATGGGTGTGAAGATTTCTCAATTAAAAAAAAAAAAGATCAATTGACTAAAAAAAGGGAGGTGGGTAAGGCAGGCAGGGGAACTTAATATGTGGGGACAAGGGAAAGTCTCCTGTCAGACCCCAAGTCCCAGTCCTGGACAAGATGCTCGGGCTTTATGGGTTAGGGGGAAAGTTGGGACTGCCCCTTCCACCTGTTCCCAATCATAGGCCTGAGATCCTCTCCGGGTGCCTCCTCAGAGCTTCCTGGCCTCACCTATGCTGCAGGCTGACCCCCTCATCCACAGCACTGCTCAGAAAGAGGACAGCTCCCCTGTCTCACCCTATCTGTTTTGGTTTGCTAAAGCTGCCAGAATGCAATATCCCAGAAATGGATTGGCTTTTACAATGAGTATTTATCAGTTTACAAATTACAGTTCTTAGATCATGAAAATGTCCAACTCAAGGCAACAACAGGACAGTACCTGGACTTTGAAGACAGGGCTGCTGGCATCTGGGATTCTTCTGTCAGCTAGCAAGGCACATGCCGGCATCTGCTGGTCCTTCTCTCCCAGGTCTCATTGCTTTTAGCTTCTGGTTCCAGTGCCCTTCCTCTCTGAGCTTCTGTGCATCCTCTCCTAGCTTCTCTGGGGCTTTTCTTTCTGAGTTGTCTCGGCTTTTTCTGCCTTTTATCAACTCATAAAGGACTCCAGTGAAAAGATTAAGACCCACCCTTGAATTGGGTGTGTTACATCTCAATTGAAATAACCTAACCAAAAGGTCCCACCCACAACAGGTCTGCACCGACAGGAATGGATAAAAAGAACATGGCATTTTCTGGGGCACATAATAGATTCAAACCAGCATACCACCTCTCAAAGGAGGGTGCAAATGGACGGGGGCTTGGGAACGGACAGCCTGGGAAGCTGCCAGCCCTGGCTCCGAGCCAACAGAAGTCTGAGGGTCACAGAGCACCTGCACAACTCTCCTTGTCTCTGTCCCACACACATGCACAAACACTGACATACACCCGCAGTAGCACGCACGCTTTTCGTACATGCACATTCCGCCACGCACACAGGCTCACACTTCCCCGGTTTGGACACACAGACCATCTGTGCGCTCAGGCGCCTCAGGAACTCTTCCAACTATGGCAAAATGTTCTCAGCAGTTGACACTCGGTTGCGGGGGGAGGGTGTTACCCATGATTAATTTGTGTTCTAGTTTCTTTCGATTTTCCAAATGTTCTGCAGTGTATGTGTACTGCCCTTATATTCAGAAAAAGCTAAAGGTGTTATTTTTTAAAGTCTTTTTTGAGATCGAACTAATAAGTAAGTCGCATCCTAGTGGGATTGGCTCTCAGATTGCTTTCGTTTTGATCCACGTGGCGACACCGTATGTCATTCTTACAAATGAGTAAACTGAGGATAAGGGAATGGATCAGCTCTCCCCAGGGTCACCCAGAAAGTAAGTGGCCCTGATGATAATTAGGGTGGCTGCAATCTTGGGGAAAAAACCAGCTTTATCTGGTGTTTCCCAAAGATAGCAGAGAGAGAGAGAGTACCTGGGAGGAGGGGCAAGAAGGAAACATGTCTGCGTGGAGGGTGAGAAGCCTGTCTTACTCATTTGATTATAAAATATTTCTGAGCCACCAGATGGTCTAATAGCAGCCACAGATGCCCGATAGCTTTTCTTCATTTCTTTGCACGGGGTTCCGTTTCAGGGGCCTGACGAGTGATATCTAAGAGCCGTTCTGGAGTTGCAGAAAGACAATAACTGAAGGAACTGTACTCGGTGCAACCAGTTAGGAGGTATACATGCATTATTTTGTCCCAGATAAAAGCCCCTTATGTCAGTCCTAAGGGGCACCTGTGGCCCTCTAGGCAGGAGCCCTTCCTGGCGTGGCGGCCTGCCGAGGGAGGGCCTCAGATCTGGGCTCTGCTATATCATTCATCCTTGGCTCAGATGTACAGCAGACCCCTTAGCTACTGGCTTCATCTGCAGAAAGCAAACATGAAAGACAAGGCATTCTCCCCCCCATCCCACCCCCCCACCTCCCGCCACCTCCCCACTCAATGAGTCTCGCCTCCAAGATCAAAGATGGGGGTTGAAAAGATCCCCACAACACTCAAAGTCTCCTGCTTTGCTTGTTCTGCCTTTTTTGTTTTGTTTTGAATAAAGGAACCTTTGTCCCCGGTCTTTCCACAGCTCAACAACCTGGTTAAAAGCAAGAGGTCCACGGCTGCCATGTGACACGGCTACACAGCCCTCCTTTTGCCCGGCTGGGTGAAAAAAGCACTTCAAAGAACCAGTTTTGCTAATGTTCTTCTCAATAACCCAGAGAGAAGTGCTTAACTTCGTGAAGGCAAGGAACTGCCTGAGGCTTCCGTCCGGAATTACTGGCCTGGGAAGAGTGTCACAGTGGGCTGTTTATTCAGCCTCCTCCTGGGGACCAAAGGAGTGGAAGCTGCACCCTCTTTCTTCTCATTCTTTCCCAGCCTCTTCTCTTTCTCAACCCACGCCTCATGGGCACACAAGAGACCGGCAGAAAGACTTTCTATGCCATCACTGACTTTCCACCCACCATACACCGGACCTGGAACCACTCTTACCCTGCAAATGCTACAGCTCTCAAGAAATGGCTATGTTCAGAAACAAATGAAAGGAGGGCCTGGGGAACAGCAGGAATAGCATACATAGAAGTTTCAGAGCAGATGCCTAGGCTGGCACACCTCTCAGCCTGGTAGGCCAACACCTCAACCTCTAATTCCCCACCCCAAAGTCAACAGGAGGAAGACCTGGTGCTATCAGTCACTCACACCATAGTATGAATTACCATCACTGGGAGAGGATGGGGCTTTCTAGGTGCAGGGGAACAGGAGATAGGTAATTAGAGGTTGGTGTGTTTTAGGGGGACAGTGCAGGTCTCTGTGAGGTGGTGGGATAGGTAGAAGAACGAAGTATTTGGCAGAATGGGGTACACTTGAGGTAAGGGAGAACAAAGAGGAATGAAAAGGAGCCAAAATTGCCCTTATATTCAATCTCTGCGCCAACCCGGCCCCGACCTCAGTTGAAAAGGAAATTGGTTCTGCTCCCCAATCCACACAGGTTCCCTGCTTCCCATCCAAGCCCGCAGCTTATCATAATCATCGTGGTGATGGGGCCATCTGGGGTCCAAGGCCCCAGAAGAGTATTCCTGGGGGAAATCACATCTCAAGTTTCCAACCAACTTAAGCAAAAGCTCATTGGTTTCAGCTTTAGGAAAGTCTATGTACTAACCATTTGGAATCCAGCCCATTGATAAACTGGAGACTCCCTACATAGTCGTTTTAAACCTCAGCAGCTTCAGCTCACAGATACACAAGGTTTTTTTTTTTTGAAACTGCAGGAAACAAAGCAGAAGTCCTTACCTGTGCTTGGCTCTCGGGGCCTAGCACTCCCAGGAGAGGGGAAAGAAGACACATGTGGCCTGTCATATGGCAAGATGACACTTCACGGCCTATCCCAGGAGAGTCAGTCAAACTATTTAACAACCCGTACACCACAGGCCCTAGCTTCCGGTGCCAGCTTCTGGTGCTTGATTGTGGGGCAAGACAGGGGCTGTATACTACCCATCGTGGAAGCCGTTTCCCCATTAAGACGATGTAGGACCATGCTATGACTACCAGCTGCCTGCCTCAACATGGGTATGTGGCCGGAGCTCCAACTATAGCCGGGGACAGAGCTGGCCAATGGCCATCAGGAAGATGCAGGAACCAGGCTCCAAGAGACGTATCTACAGACATATCCCACTCAGTCCCTGCAGGGACCCTGTGAGAGGGACCCTCATATACTTACTGCACAAGGCAGAACCCTGAGCCCCAGGCTTGCCCAGGACAGACAGACCGTGAGATGTAGATCCAGCATTCAAACCCAGAGCCCTCCGCCTTGAAAGCCTATGCTTTCGTGCCGCTCCTTGGCCAGACTTCAGCCTCAGAGTCAGCGGGTCCAAAAGAGGCTGAGGAACGGGGTGACGTGGGGGCAGGAGAGTTGGCGAAGGGCCACTTATTTACATGCCACAGCTTTGGATTCAGGCCGTGGGGACAGACTGACAAAGAGATCCTCAAGGGCCTGGTCGGAACGTCCCGGCCAACCTCCGCAGTGTGGCCGGCCCGGGAACAGTTCGTGCCTCTCCTAGCCCACAAGTCAGACTGGACGGCAAAACATTCTCAACTAGAAAGAGAAGGAAAGGAGCTTAACACTACAGCTTGCACTAGTCTGGCTTTTCACAAACGGTGCGGTTTGCAGATCCGGTTTCTTGTGCCTGGAAGGCACTGGTCCCTCTTTCTCCCTGTGCTCCAAATCCTTAAAAGCCCAGCACAACCTCACTCCCTGGGAGGCTTGTCCCAAGCCCTCCCCAAGGCTAGGTCGGCCCCTCCTTCCAGGGGCGCGTTCAGCTCTTGTCCTGCTGGACTGGGTTATTTACGGACAGGCCTGGCTCATCAGGCTGAGTGCTAGAGGACAGGGCCTGCATCGTTTTATAGCAGACCCAGTCCTGGGGGCATCTGGCCCTGCGCACAGAAGGCAGGCCAGCAACCCTCCAAGGGCACCCCCCAAAGAACGTAATGTGCCCCCGGAGTTGTGCAACGCATGGACCCCAGTCCGATGTTGAGTTAACAATTATTCCCCGGCAGCGAAAAAATCTGTTTCAAATCTTCCCAACTCCCAGTGTAAATGAAACAGACATCAAAACTTGAAAATAAAGGTCTCCTTTAATTCTGAACTTGTGGATCTTTTCAAAATACTTGAAATTTCCCTCGGGTAATCAGGGAGGTCCTGGCTTGGAGGCAGTCACATACTCGTGGAAGGGCCCATGCCAACATCTGCTCCAGCTGCTTTCTCACCCCCTCCCACCCAGGCGGTCTTGCATGCTAACCTGAGCGGCAGAAGGTTCGCTTCCCAAACGTACAAAATGCCAACAGTCTGGGTACAAGCCAGAGATGATGTGCTGTTAGGTGTCCAAGATTGTTAGGTGGTTTCCGTGCATCGAGGAGAGAGTTTCCGCTTAAAAAATCAAATCTCTTACTTCCCCCAAAGCCAACAGCCTGATGACAGGGAACGACAGACAGCCCCAGTGGAGTTGCTTTCTGCCCCCGTTTCCATTATAAGTCTAGACTTTAAGAAAATTTTCCCAAGACAGTCCCCTTAAATAAAACCTGCTTGGTGCTGCATCAAATGGAGCTTCCTTTAGTGGGGCCGTCATATTTAATTTATTCCAAATGTATTACACATCCAATACAGTATTCAGAATTTAGAACAGATGTTCTGCGAAGGGGGGGTGAAGGGAAGTGGGATGATTTAGCCCGGAGAAGAGACGTCTGGGGTTAATTTAATTAAATCGCCATGACCATAAGAGCTCACTCTCATCCAGAGGGAAGAAAACAAGGCAGAGACTCAGGCACAGGAGAGAAAACGAAACGGCTCCAGGGATTCCGGCCAGCTAGAGAGACGCAAGGTTACACATAAACTGCAGGACCCTGGAGGCTCGGGAGTTTCCTCTCAAACAGCTCTCAAACAGAAGGGCACATCTTAAGGAAAACTTCCCTAACACCTGCAGTGGGTAAAATGGCAAAGCTTTGAGACAAACAGCTTGGGGATGACTTCTAGCTCTGCCACTCACAGAGAATGTGTCACCTGGAGACCAACACGTCCTCGGCACCAGGGGGATATCACCCACCTTCTCACAGCACGTAAGGCTCGAAGTCACCTATGCTACTATAAAGGTGACGTTCTCAGCTATCCAACTTCAAAGGCATGTTAATAACCGGGACATGCCTCTGCCAATTTCTTGCAAACACTATCCTTTCCATGATCATATGGCACTGGTTTTAGAAACAGGCTGTACAATATAATGAACAGCTCTGCATTCAGGGGCAGAGCACCCTAAAACAGCCACACTGAGGAGCTCCAGTCATCAATAAAGGCAGCATTCACAGCCTCCTTGTCAAGCAAAGAAACTAAGGCTCAGAGAGGTCAAGGCACTTCCCCAAAGCCACACAGCC
>PVIY010045777.1:0-18872 GCA_004026745.1 Myrmecophaga tridactyla | reverse complement strand
AGATTTATAGTTTTATAAGATTTTTAATAGTTTTCTTATCAGATGTATTTTCATGCAAAACAAGAGTTTGGATTTTACTCTGTTAAAATGACAATGGTGTCTTGGATTATGCGTTTGCTCTTAGTGAGAAGCTATAAAAGGTTTTTAATCATCTGAGTAATCTGCCTAGATGACAAAGATTCTTAGAACAATATACTTATTGATATGTCTGTTGACAATCTCCTTCCTTATTGTTTTAGACAATGCCTCCGCACTTAAAAATATGATGTCTTTGTAAAATCATGTTAACTCCTCTATTTACTTTCAAACTTTTATGTCACTGTGTTAGTTAGATTCAGTTGTCAACTTGGCCAGGTGAGCATACCTAGTTTTGTTGCTGCGGACATAAGCCAATGGTACGTGAACCTCATTTGTTGCCAATTACATCTGCAGTCGGCTGGGAGGCGTGTCTGCCGCAATGAGTGACGTTTGACTTAATTGGCTGGTGCTTAAATGAGAGAACGCAACGTAGCACAGCCTAAGCAGCTCGGCATTCCTCATCTCAGCACTTGCAGCTCAGCCCAGGCCTTTGGAGATGCAGAAAGAAGTTACCCTGGGGAAAGTTGTTGGAACCCAGGGGCCTGGAGAGAAGACCAGCAGAGACCATTCTGTGCCTTCCACGTAAGAAAGAACCTCAGTGGAAAGTTAGCTGCTTTTCCTCTGAAGAACTAACAAAATAAATCCCCTTTTATTAAAAGCCAATCCGTCTCTGGTGTGTTGCATTCCGGCAGCTAGCAAACTAGAACAGTCACCTTGATTAAATAAAGGACACAAAAAAAGAGAGCAAATGGGGAGTGGAGAGGGGCACGATTCTCAGGATGGCGAGCGGAGTCCTAGTAACATGGAGACAACTGAGAACTTTGGGCAAGCAAGGAAAAGTAAGACCATTCTTGAGTCCAACATTGGTTAGTAAACAGGAGGGTCACCAGACTCTGATCAGTTCTAATTGTTTCCTTTTCTGCAAGTGATTAAACCCTAGTGTCCCCCGAATTTTTGTTAAAATCCGTAACACGTAAATCTTAAACTCTTCATGAGAGTTTTCTTCCCCATTTCTCTTTTTAATTCTCTTAATTTTGCTTTATGCATTGTGATTTTTATTCTTGTACCCATGAAAACACTATGGTGTTTTATTTGAGTGACTATTTTAAAATGAGTTTCATGAAGTTTAAAGATGGCTATTTATCCTGGAAAATTGTCGTCCAAATTGTATTGTGCACAATAAGGTGTCAATCAATGTGTGAGAAGTACAATTTAAGAAAGTCTTAAAAAAAAAACAATACCTCAAGTTCATGCTGGAAGTGAGGAGGGAATGGAGCAAACCAGACACAAGAATAATGAACAGAAGACTCGAGAGCGTGAACAGGGAGGTGCTGGCACTGAGGGTGAGGGAAACCTCTAGGAGAATTTAAACAGTGCTTCTCATCCAGTTTTCAGAACTACCAGGAGGGTGGTGGGCTTCCCACAGTTTTGTGGGATTCAGAGACACAATTATTTTATTTGTATAGTGAAAAAAAAAGGCAATCCAGAAGACAAGGGACTATGTGGGGCATTCCAATTGTACACGTACGCAGATATTTCAGGCAGCATTACTTATACCTAGACAAATCTACTTTTGGATTTCCAGAGCTTTCCAGAGCTCCAGATACCAATTCACGACTCTTGAACCCACTCAGTACCCAAACGAAGAGGGCTAGAAAGAGCAGGTCCTGGGCCCAGCTCCAAGCTGCCCGGTCCACCTCACTCCCTCCCTCCCCCTGACCCCAGCTCTGCCCTGGCCACCGGGGATTGTGTACACACAGGGGACACTCGGGCTCAAGTCCAAGCTCCATCCACTCTCCAGCCCACACGTATGGCCTGCGAGCATGAACAGCCATGTGTCGTCCTCTCTGGGAGGACCCACAGGGGTCAAGGCACACACGGGTCCTGAAAATGGGCTCCTCAAGGCTGTTTGGACAGGGAATTCCAGGGCCTCCATGCACACACTGGAAGGAAAGATTGGGGTCCATCTTAACCCATGGGGCTGGGTGTGACCTACAGGGAGAGGCCTCTCAAGGACTGCATCAAATCCAAGAGTTTTTTGAAGACAGCCTTAGCCTTGCTTCCCCTGTGATTTTTTTTTCTTTTTTATTGCTATTTTTGTCTCCCCTGTGATTTAATATGTCTCATTAGTGGTAGAAGGATATTTGAACATAGCTGATGATGAGTATGGGGAAAAAGTACCATCGTACAGATGTTAATGAAGAAAAAGGAGATAACCAGATGATACATAAGACTGACCCCTGGATTACCAATATAGGTTTTATAGCACAAACCCTTGGGGTGAGGCCTTCCCAGAGTGTTCTCGAGCAGCAGGGACCCCCTAGAAGTGAGCGTTATGGAATGCTCACTATTTGCTAAACTCTGTCCTTACATGGATGCTTCCGTTTCATCCTCCCAACTGCCCAGCGAGGTCAGTGATATTATAACCCCTCATAGAAAGATGAGGACGCAGAGAATTCAAGAAGTTAAATAACATGACTGGGGCATGAGCCCAGGCAGCCATGCTCTCAATTACTACTGTACTATCCCGTCTCTAAGCAGCGACTTCCCAGTTGGCTGGTAAATCCAGAGGAAACTTAAATATTAGTCATTTGGGTAAAAGTGGTCCTAGTTCTCCTAATTTAGTTCAGTAATGTGATCTGGAAATCCTGGTTGTTTCTTCTGGCAACCTTCACAGTACATATCAGGTTTTTCCATATTCCTTGATGATTTTGCTCCTGGCAGCCTAGTTTACTGTAAGGAGACTATGCTTCAGAACGTATGGACCAGAGCATAACTTGTACTCTGGGAAACGGCTGTGTAAGTGACTCTAAAGGCTCTCGAATTGGGAGTCCAGGCTCCCTGGCCAGGGCAGGTATTACTATTCCTTCCTCTAGAGACTCACTTTTCAGAACTGCCAAGACTGTGTAAAGGGTCTGTGTTAGCGGGACACAGAGTTTCAGCCATGTTGCTTGAGACATGACAAGCAGTGTCATATGGCAGCAAGAGACATGGGCTGAGAATCGCTTTGAGTTTCCAGGTTTCAGCTGCAGCAGAAGCAGTGTTGAGGCTTCTCCTCGTCCAGGACAACCACCTTTACGTGTGGCTGTCCCCAGGGCACACAGTGGGGGCGGAGGACAGACATCTGAGCTTTCGCTCCAACAGTGAGATGTGACAAGCAGAACTGATCACCAAAATAAAGGCGCGTGATGGTGGATTCCCGAGTGCATTAAGGTAAGGTGCCCAGGGGATAGAAACTGAACTTGTTAATCTGAGGAAATGCAAGGGTGGGGGCATTGCTTGTACCCCAAAATGTAATTTGGAATATTCAGTTACCTTTTGAAGAGAGCAGAAGATCATTTACACTGTTGCTCTGAAATCCCAGACTCTTCACACTGGATATTGAAGATAACTGTAAAGCTCATCCATTAAAAACCACCCAGTCCTTAAATCTCCCGTGAGAGTTTTCCAGGCTGTCTCAAGAGATCTGAAGATTGGGAGTTCCCATTTTTCTGAAGCACCTGATTCTGTGTTCGGAAAGCACTAATAAATGATATTTTGAAAATTAAACCTAAATTTGTTTCCCTTTAAAGTCCACTCTTTGAGCTAGTTTTATATCACGAGGCAATATGGACTAACTCTAATCCATCTTCCACAAAATACCCTTCAAAAACTTAAAAGCATAACCGAGACCCCTCTTTTCAAAGCCAAACATTTCCGGGTTAGTTTGTCCAACTGTTCTTGCATGTCAGGTGGCAGGTCCTTCGTGCTCCTCATTTCTCTCCATGAGCACTTTGCAATGCTCTCTTTCCCTTGTAACATGCAACACCCAAAACTGAAAGTCAGACTTCTGGATTAGAGAGAGAGCGAGCAAGCCAGTTATCTATACTCTTCTATTAATGCAGACCAATATCATACTGGCTTTTTTTGGTGGATACATCAAAATGGTTGTATACCAATGTAACATCTGGCTACATTCCCTAAATCATTTTCACATGATGTATTGCTAAATCCTGCTCTTGCTTTGCTCCAGGCAGCTGCTGAGCTCTTCGTAAGACTCAAATGCCCTTAGGGACATGCTCTAGCAACAGCAGAAGTCCATCTGAAATTCTTAATTCTGTGTTTCTGTATTATACAGAATTTAATGTTTTCAGCCCCACATTGTATCTTTTCAGAAAGGAATTATTAAGTATTTTTTAAAATGACAGAGAGAGTGTTAGATTCTCTAATGTTTCTGCAAATATACTTCATTATGCAAATGTATTGAAACAGCAGTAAGGATCTGAGGCAATTTTTGGTATTCACATAAAATTTAGATTGAATTTTAGAATATTTTCACTTTTCAGTTCTGAAGACGTAATGAATTATTAAGAAAATGTAGTTTTTTTTTTTTGCACCAAGCTTAAAGACTAATTTTGGAAAGAATGTCAGGGAAATGGCTACTTTTACCATTCCAAAGCGTGGCTTTTAAAATATACAATTCAATTCTAATTCACTTGTTAGTCTCTAAGGATTTGAAAAAAGATTAAAATTAAAACGTGTTGTGATATTTAGAAAATTTTATAGGTGCTTTTCCAAAGCACCAAGTTGTTGCCCTTTTGCCTAAATTTAGCTTAGATAAGGACTTAAAATTTCAAAAATCAATGTTATAAAAGAAAAGTGTCAGTGCTAAGACTGCTTGGAACACTCAGTCCTTTGATATCTTTCTAGTAAAGGAAGATAAATTTGTTAAGTTCTTTTAAGTATGATCATTTCTAGCTTTTTTTGAAAACATGCTTGAGTCATTTTAAAATCTTGGAAATCTTTGCGCTGGAACTAGTTTATGAGGCCAAAACAAATTACTTCACACTTCATCATTCGTTGGAATCGTATGTTTTTTTAAACCACATTTGGCCTCAAGCTGGTTGTAACCTCATCCAATACATAATGCTAAGAAGAGAAGAATGAGGAATACTTCTGGCCAAATTTGGTGTTTATATATGCAAAATATTCCAATTTCCCAAAAGTGAAGAAATGCAATGAGTTCTGGAAAAGAAAAAACTGAATAATAGAACAAAACTATTGATGTTATAGTTACTGCAAAAAGACACTCTACAACTGTTTTATTCACAGAGCATGGATGGCCCAGGCTAGATACAGGGTTGGCCCTTTCTCTCCACCTAACACAGGGGCCAAGGTCTGGGTATAATATCTGGAGGTGAAGTTCCTAGAAATGGGAAGTATTCTGAAAAACGTGGGTTGAGAAATAAGTGCAGCCCCTCTCCATCTTTCCCTGCCCTTCTGTTCTGCTCTCGGCCTGATGGCCTAACCCCGGTTGTGAATGTAATGGAAGGTGTGTTCCTCCTCTGTCCAAGGCAAGCTAACACTTGGGGCTGGTGGATTGAGAGGGAGAAAATTCTCTGTTGGGAAAGGTGGCTGTCATTCCTGATAGAGAGGTATGCTTGCTGCTCTGGGGGGCAGGCAGGTGGGGGAAAGTCACCACACAAGGATAATTAACAAGTCAACTCTGCTGGGTAGTGAATGGTCCTCTCTTGAGTAGACACTGGATGGCCTCCCTCTGGACACTGGCCTGACACTGCCTCTGTGCTTTTCTGATTCAGGCTGAACTCACCTCTCCACTCACTTCTTCCTGTGTGGACTCTCCCCCTTTTTCTCTCCCTTACTCCAGACGAATTAACTTGGTCTGGGGGTGGGAAAAACTTGGCAAATGTGCATCTCAATTTTGCCATCTTCCTCAAGAACAGTGGCTTTATAACTTCAGCATGCCAACAAATTGAAACTTTGACATAAACCAAATCATGACTCATATCTAGCTGTCTGGGAGAAGCCCTCAAGATATTAAGTGCAGAGTTTCAGTGAACACACAGAGTGGGCGGAAAGGAATAGAGAATGTACATTACGCTTTGAAGTTCTCTACAGCCAAACGACTTTAGAAAATCAATTGCAAACCTGTAATTAATAGTGAGCTAAAAGTATTTATATGGGTAGTTCCTCTAGGTGCTTAAGTAAGATGAGGGAAAAAGAAAAAGCCAGAGCAAAAAAAAAAAAAGGTTACAAACGTAATTTAAAAATGTGAAGTTCTTGGAGAAAATAATATTGTTAACTATTTTAATTCTCGCTAGTGGAATGAAATTTCAAAGGTTAGGACCAATGGGTCCATGTCACCAAATGTAATAATCACTTCACTCCTATTTTTTCTGACATGGAGATGATCATATACTCCTTTTATTTCAGCAAAGTAATAAGCATTTCCTTATGCTTATTACTAAACTTTGCTGCTAGAAGCAAGATAAATACGACAGTTTCTTTCCACCCTTGATAAACAATTTAAAAGTGGAGACAGAAGGATAAATATAAAACTACAATACAATAACAAAATCAGCGACAGACATAAATACAGAATACAGATATTACATAAGGGAGGGAGTGAGTAACACTATTGGGGAAGACATGACATCCCAAGAAGACACTCCAGAGGAAAGGATGTTTAAGAGAGGTTTTGAAGGATGAATAGGAGTTTGCTAAATGTACAAACAGTGGAAGTGCATTCCAGGTAGAAGAAACCAAATTTGCAAAGGCCAGTATATGGTATATGTGCAAATGACATGGAAGGCTGGGATATTTTTTATTTACTTTTTTAGTAGAATGAGCATATAGTTCATCACCATTTAATGTGGGACACTGTTGAGGTTGAAAGTCGCGTTAGCCAGGTGAGATGCTGGAGCAACAGGTGAAATCCGAGAATGTCCTTGGCCAAGAGGGATGTATGGTCACCCCAGCTGTTGGTGATTCCAGGCTGGTGCCTGATTGCCATTATATTCCCAAACCCTTCCCTGTTTAATCCTCACAGCAGTCCTGGCAGATGAACAGCCTAGATCTTTCAACCCCCTGCTATAGATGATTAGATGGAGGCTCAGGTGGGAGAGCCCAGGGTGTCTTTGAATGTCTTCTAGAGTTCTTTCTCTAATCCAGTTGCTCACTTGAATCTTGGTCAACTTGAGTCATTTTGCCTTACTGATTTTGGCCTTAGCAGGGTGACAATTCTTTTTTTTCCTTCTTTTTGCATATGAATTTTTGTTTATTAGGTCCTCTTTTTTGAATGCTGTTTATTCTTGTTTTTTGGCCTTTTGGTGGGGGCAGGTACATGGTCTGGGAATTGAACCTGGGTCTCCCGCATGGAAGGCGAGCCTTCTACCACTGAACCACCCGAACACCCAGTTGCACTTTTATTGAGCTATATTCACCCACCATACGATACACTCTTATTTTATTTGTGGTGGGGGCTGGCCTAGCATGCCTGCAGCCTTTCCCTGGGACCCTGGGCTCAGGACCAAGTGCGTTGGCCTGGCGGGATAAAATGCAGTCCCTAGACACCCACATCAATAGGCCACGCTCTTGGTCTTGAGGTTTGCTCTTGTAAAGCTGATGTGTGTAGCAGAGAAGTTTAGCCTGCCTGTAGTTATGCCTAAGAGTGACCTCCAAGAGCCTCTTTTGTTGCTCAGGTGTGGCCTTTCTTTCTCTAAGCCCAACTCTGCAAGTGAAACCATTGCCTTCCCCACTACACAGGACATGAATCCAGGGGTGAAAGTCTCCTTGGCGGCATGGGAGAGAACTGCCAGGGATGAGCCTGGCCCTGGCACCATGGGATCAACAATGCCATCCTGACCAAAAGGGGGAAAAGGAGTGTAACAAATAAGGTATCAGTGGCTGAGAGAGCTCAGATAGAGTCGAGAGGCTACCCTGCAGGTCACTCTCACGTAAGTGTAAGCTTCAATTGAACATTGCTACCTTTGTTAGCTTGCCAAACCCCACCAAAACCATTCCTGCCAACCCTAAAGAACACCTAGAGCACTACATAAAATTCTACGAGTTTCCATCTACTAGGGTAACTCTCTAAAACCTATAACCTCCAGATGGATCCCTGGACCACATAAGTCCTGACTTACAAAAGGGCCAACCTGTCCAGAACATCAACTAATTCCATCCCCCTATCCCATATTACTGAAAACCCCTTCCAATGTGCAAAAGTTAGACTGGCCATAGCCTAAATACCCCTAAAAAGTGGGATAAAGAGCAAAGGTGATGGTGGAGTTATACAGGGAAGGTAGGGTTTAACAAATGAACATGATTGCTGAATCATTCAGTTGATATTTCTTTTAGCCTCCAGTATCTTAGAGCTGCTAGAAGTAAAAACATGAAATTGTGGGCAGCTGCCATGGCTCAGCAGGCAGAGCTCCGACCTGCCGTGCTGGAGGTCTGGAGTTCGATCCCTGGTGCCTCCTGCCCATATGCAAATTAGAAAAGAAAAAAAGAAAAAAAAAAACCCATGAAATTGTGGAATTGTAACCCAAATCGAACTCTGAAATCTGTTCTACAACTAATTGTTGTGAGGTGCTTTGAAATGTATTGCTTTTATGTATATATGGTATTTAAAGAGAAGGAGGAGTCTAACAGAGAAGATAGGATTTCATAAATAAGTATGACTGCTGAATCATTATATTGATACATTTGTTGGTCTCCCCAGATACTTCTGTTGGTCTTGGAGCAGCTAGAAGAAAAAAATAAAAAATCATGGAACTGTAACTCATATCAAACTTTAAAATCTCTTCTACGACTACTTGTTAAAATGTACTTGGAAATTTATTGCTTTGTTGAATATATGTTATTTTTCTCAATAAAAAGAAATGCTAAAACGGAAAAAACAAAAACCCACAGTGCTCTAGTAAATAAGAGGATTGTCCGGAGCATATGTAAATATTCACTGGTGACAGTCTGATTCTGGTGACACATTTTGGGACATCCAGCTCACAACCTGGGGGCATATCTGCTCTTGCTGACAAGGAAGTGGGGTGCCTCCGCTATGGCCCACTACCACAAGAGAACATCTCCCTGCGGAGGCCACGGGTTGAGACCCTCTGGCAGGGGGACTGACACCCACCAGAGAACTGGCCTTGCTCTGTCTTTTCTCTGGGTAGGTAAAACGCCTCCCTCCAGAGCCTGTGTGAGCTGTGCTTTTGCTGTCAAACCCGACGCCTGTGTTAGAGTGGGTTGATTAGAGTGGGTTGAAATCTCCCTAGGTGTCACTCCTTCTGACCTTTTTTTTCTTTAACTAAAAATTGTACATACACACAGTTTAAGGCTTAGATAAAAAATAAAATATTATTTTATTTAAAAAATAAAAATCCCAGCTGTCACACTACCCACAGCCTGCCTCCATTTCCTATTCCTAGAGCAATGCTTTCAACAATTTTGGCCCATTCTTTTGATACTTACCTCCATGCCTCTAAATAATATAATACCACTTCTTGAATTTTTCATTTTAGGCATAATGTACTGATTCCACACTATAAGAGGCGAAGAATTAGCATAAGTTCTCTGTCTCTTTGTCTCTCTCTCTCGCTGTCTCTCTGTCTCTCCCTCTCTCTCTCTCTCTCTCTCTCTCTCTCTCTCTCACACACACACACACACACACACACGAACACTCTGCCTGTGGCACAGCGGCGTAATTTCCATCCCCTTCATTATTCAACTAGAGGTACATTGTAAAAGTTCTAAGATCAATATTTAGTATTAAATTACTGTGACTATGTAACTGCTTTTCATGGCTGAGCCAAGCAGTATACTATGAATATTCTCCCTTTTCTGTATAATATTTCTCCCCTCCCTACCTTATCCTGAAACCTCACACCTGGATTTAATAGTTATCTTTTTTATTTTCCCATTTGCTTAATATTTTCCGAACAGCACTTCTTACTAATTTAATCCTAAAATCTCTCCCAGTTTTGAAGTTCTTTTCTCAATGAGATCATATACATTAAGTATTCAGTCAGTTTCTTCTCTCTGAATAAATCTCCCTTGGAGCCTACTAATGTACTTCTGTCCTGCTGAAAGGCTCTTTCTTGCCCTGGAAATCTTTCTGGAGACCTTTTTTTTTTGTTTGCCTCCTTATTGCATTGGAATCTTGATTCTTAAAACCTGTGTTTTCTTCTGTCTTGGATTAAACCTTTAATTTTGTCTATTATATTCACAATTTATCTATTCATATTATTGTTGATAAGCTATTGAATTTTTTTCTGGATTGAGACTATTACAAATAATCTGCTGAGAACATTCTCACGCATTTATAAAAATTTTTTATTGAGATATATTATATATTCACATACCGTGTAATGATCCAAAGTGCACAATCAAGGATTCACAATATCATATAGCTGTGCATCTATTATCACAATAGACTTTTTTTTCCTTTTCTGTGAAAAATAACGTATATACAAAAAAGCAATAAATTTCAATGCACAGCACAACATTTGATTGTAGAACAGATTTCAGAGTTTGGTATAGGTTACAATTCCACAAATTTAGGTTTTACTTCTAGCTGCTCTAAGATACTGGAGGCTAAAAGAAATATCAATATAATGATTCACCAATCATTTGTTTAATCCTGACCTTCTCTGTATTAACTCCACCATCACCTTTGATCTTTCTCCCACTCTTTAGGAGTATTTGGGCTAAGCCCATTCTAACTTTTCCATGTTGGAAGGGGCTGTTGATAATATGGCTTAGGGGGATGGAACTATCTGATGTTCTGGAGAGGCTGGGCCCTCTGCATTTCAGGACTTGTCTGGTCCAGGGACCCATCTGGAGGTTGTAGGCTTCAGGAAAGTTACCCTAGTGCATGGAACTTTAGTAGACTCTTATATAATGCCTTAGGTGTTCTTTAGGATTGGCAGGAATGGTTTTGGTTGGCATTTGGCAAGTTAAAATAGGTAGCAGTGTCTACCTGAAGTATGCATAAGAGTGACCTCCAGAGTAGCCTCTTGACTCTATTTGAACTCTCTCAGTCACTGAACCTTATTCATTACTATTCTTTTCCTCTTTTTGCTCAGGATGACATTGTTGGTCCCATGGTGCCAGGACCAGGTTCATCTGTTGGAGTCATCTCCCATGCCCCCAGGGAGACTTTCACCCCTGGATGTCATGTTCCATATAGGGAGAAGGGCAATGATTTCACTTGCAAAGTTAAGCTTAGAGAGAGAAAGGCCACATCTGAACAACAAAAGCGGTCCTCCAAAAGGTAACTCTCAAGCATGCCTATTGGTAGGCTAAGCTTCTCCATTACCTGCATAAGCTTCACAAGAGCAAGCCTCAAGATCAAGAGCTTGAGTTGGATAATCAAATCAATAGGCCAAGCCTCTGATCTTGGGGTTCGCCCTTATGAAACTTATTCCTGCAAAGGATAACCTAAGCTTACTTAAAATTAGGCCTAAGAGTCACCCCCAGAGAACCTCTTTTGTTGCCTAGATGTGGCGTCTCTAAGTTGACATGGCAAGTGAACCCACTGCCTTCCTCCCCTACATGGGACATAACTCCCAGGGGTGTAAATCTCCCTGGCAACATGGGACAGAAATCCCTGGATGAGCCAGGACCCAGCATCAAGGGATTGAGAAAACCTTCTCGACCAAAAGGGGGAAGAGAGAAATGAGCCAAAATAAATTTCAGTGACTGAGATTTCAAACAGAGTTGAGAGGTTATCCTGGAGGTTATTCTTATGCATTATATAGATATCCTTTTTCAGTTGATGGCGTATTTGAGTGGCTAGAGGGAAGTACCTGAAACTGTTGAGCTGTGTTCCGATAGCCTTGTTCCTTGAAGATGATTGTATGAAGATAAAACGTTTACACTGTGACTGTGTGATTGTGAAAACCTTGTGTCTGATGGTCCCTTTATCTAGATGAGTAAAAAATGTGGATAAAAAAATAAACAAATAACAGGGGGAACAAAGGTTAAAATATATTGGGTAGATGGAAATATTAGTGGTCAATGAGTGGGAAGGGTAAGGGATATCGTATGTATGAGTTTTTTCTTTTTATTTCTTTTTCTGGAGTGATGCAACGTTCTAAAAAATGATCATGGTGATGAATATACAACTGTGTGATGATATGTGAGCCATTGATTGTACACCATGTATGGAATGCTTGTATGTCAAGAATTTTTGTGTATTTGTTCGTTGTTTATAATAAAAATATTAAAAAAAAAAAAAAAAAAAAGATCAAGAGTTTGGCAACTTCCCCAAGTTGAATTCTTGATATTCTCACAAGCAGTGCGGACAACCAAAGCTATAGGCTGAGCTCCCAATCTTGGGGTTTGTTCATATGAAACTTAACCCCACAAAGGATAGGTCAAGCCTACTTAAAATGAGGCCTAAGAGTCACCCCCAAGAGAACCTCTTTTGTTGCTCAGATGTGGCCTCTCTCTCCAGCCAACACAACAAGCAAACTCACTGCCCTCCCCCTGTCTACGCGGGACATGACTCCCAGGGGTGTGGACCCTCCTGGCAACGTGGGACAGAAATCCTGGAATGAGCTGAGACTCAAAATCAAGGGATTGAGAAAAACCCTAGAATGAGCTGAGACTCAGCATCAAAGGATTGAGAAAATCTTCTCAACCAAAAGGGGGAAGAGTGACAATAAAGTGTCCATGGCTGAGAGATTCCAGAATCGAGAGGTTATCCTGGAGGTTATTCTTACGCATTAAATAGATATCACATTGTTAGTCAAGATGTAATAGAGAGGCTGGAGGAAAGTGCCTGAAAATGTAGAGCTGTGTTCCAGTAGCCATGTGTGCTGTTTTGAAAGGTTGTATGCCCCCTAGAAAAGCCATGTTTTAATCAAAATCCCATTTCATAAAGGTATAATAATCCCTATTCAATACTGTATGTTTGAAACTGTAATCAGATCATCTCCCTGGATGATGTGATTTAGTCAAGAGTGGTTGTTAAACTGTATTAGGTGACGACATGTCTCTACTCATTTGGGTGGGTCTTGATTGGTTTATTGGAGTCCTATAAAAGAGGAAACATTTTGGAGAATGGAAGATTCGGAGAGAGCAGAGAATGCTGCAGCACTGTGAAGCAGAGAGTTCACCAGCCAGCAACCTTTGAAGATGAAGAAGGAAAACGCCTCCCAGGGAGTTTCATGAAACCGGAAGCCAGGACAGAAATCTAGCAGATGACACCGTGTTCGCCATGGGCCCTTCCAGCTGAGCGAGAAGCCCTGATTGTGTTTGCCATGTGTCTTCTCACTTGAGAGAGAAACCCTGAACTTCATCAGCCTTCTTGAACCAAGTTATCTTTCCCTGGATGGATGCCCTTAAATTGGACATTTATATAGACTTGCTTAAATGGGACATTTTCACGGCCTTAGAACTGTAAACCAGCAACTCATTAAATTCCCCCTATTAAAAGCCATTCCATTTTTGGTATATTGCATTCCGGCGGCTAGCAAACTAGAACACCATGTTTCTTGAAGATGATTGTATAATGATATAGCTTTCACAATGTGACTGTGTGATTGTGAAAATCTTGTATCTGATGCTCCTTTTATCTACCTTGTCAACAGATGAGTAGAACATATGGAATAAAAATAAATAATAGGGGGAACAAATGTTAAAATAAATTTAGTTTGAAATGCTAGTGATCAGTGAAAGGGAAGGGTAAGGGGTATGGTATGTATAAATGTTTTTCTGTTGTCTTTTTATTTCTTTCTCTGAATAGATGCAAATGTTCCAAGAAACGGTCATGATGATGAATATGCAACTATGTGATGATATTGTGAATTGCTGACTATATATGTAGAACGGAATGATCAGAAGTTAAGAATGTTTGCATTTGTTTGGTGTTTTTTTGTATTTTTAAAAATAAATAAATAAATAAAATAAAAAAGGAATTTATTGCAAGTTTACAGTTCTAAGGCCATAGAAATGTCCAAACTAAGACATTCAGAGAAAGATACCTTAACTCCAAAGAAAGGGCCAATGAAGTTCAGGGTTTCTCTCAGTTGAGAGGGCACATGGTTACATTTGCCAGCTTTCTCTCATTTCATAAGGTTTCCCCAGGGACATTTTCCTTCTGCTCCAAAGGTCTTTAGCTGTGTGGACTCTGTTGGTTCTAAATTTTTTCCACTATGGCTCCCTTTTAAAAAAGGCTCCAGTAAGCAACCCTACCTTGAATGGGTGGAGACACATCTCCATGGACACCATCTAGTCAAAAGTTATCACCCACGATTGGGTGGATCACATCTCCATGGAAACAATAAAAAAGATCCTACCCAGCAATATTGAATGAGGATTAAAGAACTTGGCTTTTCTGGGGTAAACAGCAGATTCAAACAAGCACATACAGTATATGCCTTTTGTGGCTTTTTTACATAGTGTCTTTATAAAATTGCATATTATGAAAAGAAAAAGTAGATAAAAAAGGTAGGCCACAGTGGCTCAGCAGGCAGAGTTCTCATCTGCCATGCTGGAAACCAGGGTTTGATTCCTGGTGCCTGCCCATGCAAAAAGAAAAGAAAATAAAAAATTGCATATTATAACAGTTACTCATATTCAGAAATGTAATCTATTTTTAAATATTGATATTCTAAACAGTAATCTACTGAACGCTACTAACTGTAATAACTTGCTTCTGCATTTCTTTCATGCTTTCTTTATATCTTGTTATATAATCTACAAATAAATCACAATTTTATTTTTTCCTTTTCTACACTTGTATTTTGTATTTGTTTATTTTCCTTGACTTAGCCCACAGATTAGAACTCAACTAAAGTGCTGAATAAAAATGGTGAGGGCCGAAATCTTGCAGCTGATTTTAAAAGAATACTTTTGAAACATTTGGTATTTTAATAACATTAAAGACAATGGATACGCTTTACCAGGTGAAGTATTTCTTTTCTATAGCTGCTATACTTCTGTAGCTGCTGATGGAAATGTGCTCTGAAAAGTATTGCTTTTTTCCTTCCTTTGTGTATATATATATATACATAAGTAAAAAACGATTAAAAAAAACTACAGGCAGTTAAATTAATATTAGATAAAATAAATTCCTGGAATTAAGAAGAAAAAAAAACATAGCAGCCAATCCAACTACCTTAACATGAGTGAAATCTCTGCAGTGGTTGATGCAAATTATAAATTGGGTAAAGACTAAAGTTATTAGATTTTGTAAGTGTTTTAAAGGTTACCAGATTGATTTGTCTTTCCTCCCAGGAAAAGAAGATTTTCCTCATGGACTTATTTAGTAGTAGTATTGTGTTCTTCTATATTTCTTGATACTTAGAAAGTGCCCAGTGTAACTCTCTCCTTCTGTAAAATCTGATCTCGCCTTCTATCCCTTGCCCAACTTACTCTTCACTGCTGAGCCTTGCAACTGCACAGCGTTGATTTTTAGCTGTCCGTATTCTTTCCCCTCCACCCCAATCTAATTCTCCTTTCCAAAACGAATAAATTTATCCAGTTCTCTCTGTCTCAAACCCATATCCACATTCAAACCAATTTATTTTCTTGAACTTGGAAGTGTTTATCCAGGCTGGGCTTCTACTCATAACCCCCTTGGCAAAAAACTCATTTTCCTATGCCTTCATCCTTCAACCATCACCATTTAAACACATTCTAAACCTAGTGTACTAAGGATATTTTTAGGATATTTTTAGGATATCCTTTTGGACCAGTTCTCAAACTTTAGCATGCATCTTTTTTTGAGCACAAAACCATGTAATAGCACTCTATTGAGCATTCCTTCTCTACTCCGCGTTTAGATCTTGTATTGGTGCCTTGAAATTGGTCATGGGGGGGGTCTACATCACAAGAAATTGGCAAAGCTACAAATCAAGGTTTGTAGCTTTGCCATTACAAATCAAGTCCACTAGAGGCATTTTCAAACCCACTGCTGGGCCTGAACCCGGAGATTCAGATTTTTCTATTCCTTTTGTAGCAAGTACAGACAAAACACATTTCTTGGTTTAATCTGCATTATTAATATTTTCCCCACTTTTTAAGGTCTAGATAATAATGATAACAATAATAAAAAACAATAAATCAAACCTTGGTTTGTAGCTTTGCCAATTTCTGTGATGTAGACTGCCCCCCATAACCAATTTCAAGGCACCAATACAACATCTAAACGTGGAGTAGGGAAGGAATGCTCAATAGTGTGCTATTACATGGTTTTGTGCTCAGAAAAAGATGCATTTTTAAATAAATATTAAGCACACACAAAAGAAATACACAAATAAATCATTTTAAGGTATTGAATGTCATGAACATTTTTTTCTGCATATATTGAAATGTCTCAATATGGTGGAATACTGGTACATTTTCTTATGTTGACTCAATCGTGCCTGTTGCTGGAATCAATTTGCGAACATCTCGCCTGGGCTTGTCACTTGATTTACTGGGGGAGGCTCGGCCGTGCTTCCCTCTTCCGCTCCCGCCTGCATTCGGGCTGCAGGCGAGCATTTGAAGGCTGCGGGCGGGGCGGGGCGCGCCTGGGGAGCTTGCCCGTCAGCGCCCCCTGGCGGCTCGGCCCCGCCGCCCCGGCGAGCGCGCGGGCCCGCGGCTGGGAAGCGGCCGGAGCCCAGGGTCAGCCCGCCGTGCTCGCGCGGCTCCGGCCGCCGCTTTCCAGGACGCGGCGAGAGAGGAGGCCGGCGAGGAAATCTCCCGTGCGCTTCCACAAAGGAGCTTCCTAGCACCACGAGAGAAGTGAATCTCCTGCCAGATGACTTGCTGAACCAGCCTTCGGTGGGCAGAGCCTTTTTGTTTTGAGTCTTTAGAATATGGAAGTAAGTGCCCTGAGGGGTCAGCGGGTGTGGGATAACTTTCCGCAAGTCCTGATTAGAGTCGGAAGTAGACATTATGATGTGGTTCTTCCAGTGGCCCAGGGAGGGAGTGAATGCAAGGAGAAGAATGGATCTGATCCTTTCATTATGGGACCATCCAGTGTTTCCGGGTGGGTTGGTATCAAGCACAGCTCTTTCTGCATGTTGATGACCCAGCACACACTTGCAGCGAAGACCCTCATCCCGCCCATCCTGGACACGCAGGAGGTCCGGTCCCACTTGCAGTGTAGCAGACGTAGTGGAGAATGCAAATGAAATAGCCAGGATGCAGGATGCAGTGTGCAGCGGGGCACGCTAGCTCCGCAGCCGGAAGCTGAAGAATTCATTGTCAAAGCTCCAGACAAACCTATTCAGGCAGTTTATGTGGCTCACATCTGTCTCACGTGCTATTTGATGTTGCTCAGTGAAAGCAAAGTAGAATTATATGAGGATAGAAAAGAGGGCTACCTGCTGTTAAAATTCGTTTTTATTTAATAAAGAAGACATCCATTAAGGTAAGTGACCAAGTGGGGTGTCTGACTTCAAAAATAGATCATCTTTTTAACAACATGTATTCAATAGCTTCTCGTCCCATCCTGGAGCCTACAAGAGCTTGTCTAGAACTTTATTCCATGGAAGGAGTGGGTGTGCTGATACTTGCATTTATTTGAAGACTCTTTCAAATGAATCATTTGGGAAGCTTCTAGCCTTTAATGTGAGATGATGCCATTACAAGATGACACCTGAAGCTGATTGCAGCAATCTGAGAGCAGACCTGAGACACTTCAAAATACAGGGTTAACAGGACAAGATCAGGAACAATAGAACTTTTTAGAAAACTGAATGTTCTGGTCCTCTCTTGTGAAAAAAGAGCTCTCCTTTTGTAAGCCAACCGTGAAGTACTCCTTTCTTCTACCAACTCTGAGCAGTGCAATTTAGTCCAGTGCTTTAATGTGTATTCTCTCTGTATCAGCTGACCTCTTCCATGGAAGCCTTCTGTAGCTACTCCAGTTCTTCCACTAAACTAGTAATGAGTCAAAAATTTTTTTTTGAGTGGGTTCATTATTTTTCTATGGTCTTCAAGAACATTGCTGTTATATGGTATTTAAACTTTTGGTAAAACTTGCTTCTAAGATCATATGGACCTGTTAGTTTTTTTTCTGGGGGGTGTGGGTTGGGGTAGATTTTAAAATGGCGACTCAATTTCTTTAATAGTTACAAGACTATTTCGTTTTTCTATTTTGTCTGGAGTCTGTTTTATTGTTATATTTGGTCTACTTCATGTAAGTTATCAAATTTATTAATATAACCATTATTCTTAATTTTCCCTTCCTTTTTAATCTCTGCTGCCTTTATACCATTCTCTTTTCCTTCACAGCATTGTTTATTTGTATCTTCTTTCTTTTTACTCTTTCTTCTTGCAGAGGGTAGTCAATTTCTTGGTTCTTTTCAAAGAACAATCTTTGAGCTATTTAATTTTTAAATTTAGAAATTTATTTTTTAATACTGAGGTGTAATTTATTTGTCGTATGGACAGACATTGTGCTTTTTTCTTAACATTTTTTGTGATTTATTTTGTGGCCTAGTACAAGTCCAAACTTAAATAATGTGCCATGTGAGTTTGAGAAGAGCATGTCTTATCAAATTATTGGGTGTAGTATTGTACATGTGTCCATTAAATCTGGCTTGTTAATTGTGTTGTTCAAATTTTTATACCCCTGCTGATTTTTATTTCCCTGAAGGTTCATTTACTGCAAATATGCATTAAATTCTCCTACTCTCATGGTGAATTAGTCCATTTCTCCTTATAGTAATAATCAATTCTGCCTTACCTATTTGGTGCAATATTGATAAATGCATAAAAGTTTAGAATGTGTATATCTTCTACCTGAATTGAGCCTTTTATTAATATATAGCAATTCTTTTATCACTACTAATAGTTTTTTAAAAATTTTTTATTAATTAAAAAAATTACAAGAAACACAAACATTCCCAACACATACACTCAGCAATTCACAATATCATCACATAGTTGCATATTCATCATCATGATCATTTCCCAGAACATTAGCATCAATTCAGAAAAAGAAATAAAAAGACAACAGAAAAATATAACAAACAGAAAAAAAAAATTTACAGGCCATACCCCTTACTGATCCCTTT